>CAUYPO010110299.1:0-19838 GCA_963574435.1 Cheirogaleus major
GGAGGAGGGGATGGGTATATACTAACATAATGAGTGCGATGCGCACCACCTGGAGGATGGACACACTTGAAGCTCTGACTTGAGGGGAAAGGGAAGGCAAGGACAATATATTTAACCTTAACAACACTTGTACCTTCATAATATGATGAAATTTAAAAAAAACACATAAAAACATAAAAATAAAAGAAGTAGATAGTAGAATGGTGGTTACCAGGGGCCAGCAGGAGTTGGGGGAGGAGGTTGGGGAGATGTTGGTCAACAAATACAAAATTTTTATTAGATTAGAGGAATATGTTCAAGATATCTATTTTTTTAAAAAGTAAGTTAATAATCATAGGTACAATATGCTACTGTTCTCCAAGAGTAGGAAACAATACGGTAAGAGTCATTCCTGAACACTATGTGTGTTCATATTCTCATGCATACCTCTGTACCAGTTAGGATGATTTCACCTCTAGGTACTAATACAGAATTTATTTACTCAATTAGCTGGAAGTTCAGAGTCGGCAAGGTGGAAGAAAAGAGCTTTAGTGGTGTTGCCATCAGAGATGGATTCACTGAGAAGTTAAAGCTTTAGAGGCAGTCACTTGCATGGGCCCCTTTTAAAGCCTTTCCACTAATTTTGTATGCATATTTTTGTACTCATCTTCTTGAGACCCACACTGAATTGTTTAATCTTTATACACCAGAAAATCTAGATAAATGCTTGGCTTTCACATAACTTTCTAATGAATCTCTCAGCAATGCATCCCTTATGGAGTCAGCTCTGCTTACTGGTTGGCTTGCCTTTGAGTCATGAAATGACTTGCTACTGCCATCCAGATGATATCCTTCTCATTCACTTTTAGGCATTCACATCCAAGCTTTTTTCACTTGCTACAAACTGTTGCACATAATTCTATCAATGATGATCCATGTCCCTAGTCTCTAGGATATCACATGCAAACTGCCTTAAGCCTGCATGTCAGAATCAACTTACTGGCAGAGAAATGGATGTTGCCCATTTGGTTCAGACAAATATAAACCCACCTCTAGAGATGGGGTTAGTGTTAGCTTACCCAGTTATGAGCTTCATAGGAGAGGGCTGATACCTTAACAAATTTCAGATGTAGAATGGCCTAAGCTAGTATGGCCCAATGACATATGAGAAAAGCTTTGCTTGGTGTTCCTGGAAAGAACCATGGAAAGTATATCTCTCTCTCTGTTTTTTTTTTTCTCTTTCTCTCTCCCCTCTGTTGGATACAGACATGGAACTCCATTACCCCAATTGCTGCTGATAGCCATCCTGCCATCATAAAGGAAGCTTAACTAAGCATAAGTTTATATATGGTGAAAGGCATAAGAAAAAAAACCCACCAGCATAGAGAAACAGATCTAGAGATCTGTTGTTTCCTGTCCTAAGTCCATCCAGTTATGAGGACCAATAAAAATTCTTATTTTCAAACAATTGTAAGTTTTTTTGCCATTTGCAGACAAATGTGATCTAATCCATACATTCATTTAACTCTCATCACTCTACCTGCACCAGAAAATGATCATTCAATTGCAATGGAATCAATTTTTTTATTTTCTACGTTTGTTAAGTTTTTAATTAATATTATGGCCTTTATAGTCATATAATTTCTATTATGTCATGAATTTTATTTTGATCCCTTTTAGATATCCAAGTGTAGATGCCGGAAGGACTTTTGGACACATAAGATTGAAGTGTAGAGAGTGCTCTGGGAGGAGATATAAATTTGAGAATCATCTGCATGTAGATGGTATTTAAAGCCAGGAAACTGGATGAAATCACCTAATATGTGAGTAAAGACAGAAATTTTAAAATGTCCATGGACTGTATCTTCTGGGGTACAATGAAGCCATTTGAAAACCCTCACACAGAAAAGTGATGTTCTCATGTGTTTAGCTGAGTTCACCATTAGGTTCTCCCTATAATACATACATTTCTCAATTTTATACTTAAAAAGGTAAGATCCTCTTTTTCTGACTGCCAATCATAGTGCTGAAATTACTGAACAGATATTAATTTACTTCTTACTATGCATAAGGTCTCTGTGAAGGTCATAGGACATCCGACAGCTACCACTGGTGATAGCAACAGATAAATAAAAAAAGCTCTAAACTAAAGGGTGCTGCTGTCTCTAAAGGAGCAAGGCTGGAAGTGAAGGGGAGAAACAGAAAGCAGCATGGGGAGACAGATAAATGGACGGAGCCCTTAGGCTCAATGGTCTCACCTTCTGGGGGTGCCCAGAGCCTAGTAATGTGGAAGTAATTAATGACGTTAAAAATATTCTTCAGAGCAATTATTTTCATCATATATGGTAAAATGTTCAAAACACAACTTTTAAAAGTCTGCTTTATCATGTAAGAAATTTAAAATAGGATTTAAAAAATAACATTCTCCTAGGTGGTATTTAAATCTCCTGTTTCTGCCTACCTTCTTAAAGAAGCCAATTGGCATTTCAGAAAGGCAACCAAATCTAGAAAGCAAAGGATCACAAAACAGGTTAGCAATAGCTAGAGTTTATGATTATTTTTCTAAAAATAGCCACTTGTGTTTTAGAAATACAAAAAGGGTAATTTAAGAGGCTTTTTAAAAAAATAATAAAATATATGTCAATCCTACATTGCAAAACAGATTTAAACTCAGTGAAGTGATCTTTCATACATTATACAGTGGCAATTACCATGTAAATAGATTTTAAATAAAGTGATGTATTATTTAATACCTCAGTGTTATATAAAGCAAGCATGGGGAAATGCTTGATATCTGTTTTATTTTCAAATCAGTAACCCCTTTACACATAGAAAAAGGACAATGATTGTGCTAGATCATTTTAATTGTACTTCTTATTACAAAGTGCAGTAGCCCCTATGATTATATATTTTTCCAACATTTGTGGGAAACATTATAATATTCCCTATATAATCATAAGTCTGACAGTTTTCCCATTTGAAAGCATTCTCCTTTCAGAAAATTTTTAATGAGAACTCCTAGAGAATACATTTAATTCAGACTGTTATAAATGACCTAAAATAATAAAAATCATGATAAATGAGAGTCAGAATTTCCTCCCAGATTAGAGAAGTTTTTCAAGGTGTCTTTGCAGGAGCAGGTTAGAATGAAAGCGAGGAAGGGAAGAGAAAGGCCTTAAGAGGGTTGCGAGGGCCCTACAAAGGAGACTGAACCTGAAAACCCAAGACAAGAGCCAGAGTCTGCTGACCACCAGGCTTCCTTTCAAATGGGTACTATTTTTACTAGCATCTGGGAGTCACATGGGAGCTGAGTATGTCAATTAAGCCAGTCACACTCAGGCTCACCTGGTCTCTGTTTGAGTAGGCACAGCTTATCCTCGATGCTAAGGAGCTGTGGAGGTATCCTTCCCTTCCTGTGACTCTTCATCTCTGTTCCTGAGTCTGAGTAATTGCCCATCTGCCTTATCCCATTTAGGCTACCTCCATAAGTGGAGGTGAGGGAGAGTGGGGACAAATGGATTCCTAAACATCTAGTGAGTTGATGGTGATGTGTAAGGGAGGATTCTCACACTTTCCCCAAAGGTAACCAGCTTGAATATAACAAAATATAACATATACCCCATAAAAATGTACAAATAGTATATATTAATTTTAAAATGTTACCCATGCTCTTTGTCTGCCCAGAAAAAAATAACAAGTTTGAGATTTATCTCTTCCACTCATTCCTCTTTACTAGAGACTTGGAGACAAAAAAAAAAAAAAGACATTATGAAACATAAGTTTCTCAGCTCAGTGATCTAGTCCTTTCAAAGTAAAAAGTAGATATTCTATTACTTGGAAATTGGGAACACAATTCTCTGTAAGAAGTATGCAGTTGTTATTTATTGTTTAATAACTACTACATCCTCTTTGTTTCCTTCTCCTATTGATCATAAAAATTTTCAGTTGAATTCTGTTTGTCTTTGTTCCCAATGAATGGTCCACTCCTATACCCCTCATATCAGATCACTTTAATAGCCCACTACCAGTTTCCCTTTCATCAAATGCCATTCAACTTAACAAACATTTCTGAGTTCCTACTCTGGGAATCTTGCAGTGAAGATCATGGAGTACGGCCCTCTTCCTATAGTTTCTCTTAGTTTTTATCCTTGTATAAATGACCAAAATTTTCATCCAGTTTCCTTATGTCATGCTTCCACTTACCAGTTCAGTTTAACTCTGAACTCCTTTTTAAAGCAAATGCAAACACTCCATTCTCGGCAATCAAAACTATAATGTATTTATTGAACCTTATCTCCAAACATCAACCTCCAGCCAGTTCATTGAGCAAACTGTAATTCAGTTGGAAGAGTGCTGGGCATGGATTTGAATTCACATTTTTGACATGCATACAGGACTTAGCTTCTCTGAGATTCACTTTTGCAATTTTTAAACTTGAGGTAACAGTTCTTCCTTCACAAAATTTTTGAAAGACTGCAATGCCATTATATCAATGAAATTATTTCACAAACTGTAAAGTACCATATACCATGTCAAGATAAGTTATTATGTCAAATTGCCTTTCACATTTGGTGCTCCCTATAACCAATGGCTTTAACTATTTTGGAACCATGGTTGCCTGCCTTTTTCTTTCTATCAATTCTAATGTAAATCTAGTGTAAATCTAATAATAACTTCAAAACCAATTTCAATTACTATTCCCTCAATAATTACAATATCAACAATAGATAACTCCTATTGAAAGCTTACTATGTGCCACAAATAAGGCATTTCTCATGCATTATCTTATTTCATCTTCCTAACAACATTATGAGATAATTACTATTAGAATCCCTATTGTACATAAGAAGAGTGAGTGCCATCTAACTTGAGGAACTTGATCACAGTGGCACAACTAATATATTATACAATAGACTCAAGGGTTAAGTATTGGTAGGTCTCCTTGGTTGAAGACTTTATAATCACAACCAGTATGTTATATTTCACTTCCAAAGCCTTCTTTCAACCTCTTTCTCTTCTTCTAGTTCACATGCTGTCCCACTTCTGGATTTCTGTAGCAATGGATTTTTATTGAATTCATCACTTTACACAGCCTCCACATAGTATATCATATTTCCCCATAATGGTTATCAGCTCCTAAAGGAGAGGGGCCATTGTCTCTCCATTTATGGTTTGCTCCATAGTTCTGATACTTCCCTGTATGAAAAGCAAAACAATTAATATATAGACCTTGCCTTTACTTCACGTTATAAGGATACCAGATAAAAAAGAGAAATAATGTATACAATAAAAGATCCTCAAACAGCAACGCTTAACACTGAAATAATTCAAACAATTAGAATCCAAAGAATTTTCATTTTATTCTACTTTAATCATTTATGCTTTAGGATTTCTTTACATTTGAAAAGTAGAACTCTGCATAAGTAAGCCAGTTCTCCACTAAAATAGGTTTCTTGTCTATTCTGGCATGTATAAGCAGTATATCTCTTGAGTTTCTGGGTAGTGGCCCACTTAATGGTAAAATCCTTTTTAGTGCCCTGCAGAAGAGACTTGACGAGAAATTGTGCTTACTACATTAGTGAAGTTATAACCTGTCATGTTTCTAGTTCTGTTTGCCATAAAACTTATTTAAAAGCCTGATTTTGGAGGAGGGGTGTGTGTGAGAGAGAAAAAGAGAAACAGAGACAGAGAAAGAGAGAAGAGAGATAATGATCTGTGTGATTCTGTTAAAAGTTGAGTTAATTATCACTGAAGAAGGAATTGCTAAGTGCCCTCAAGGAAAAGCAGGTAAATAGCTTTTTTTTATTTTTCTTTACCAGGCCTGAGAAATTTAAGAAGGGACACCTGTTTGTTTGAATTGAATATTAAAACTCATAAAAGAGAAATTCTGTAAAATACATTTATTCTTAAGTCTTCATGTACATATGTTTATTTAGACATAAACATACTTATAACAATTATCTTCTTAATTAAAAGATATGGTGCAATCTAACCAAGCATAATGAAAGAAAACACCTAATTTCACATAGTTTAACCTTTCTGAGTATCAATTTTTAAATGTGAAACCTCTTTGAGTAGCAAATGTCAACTAAAAAATATAGTTGTTAATCCCACTTAACAAAACTTTCACAAGAATTCAGTGACATAAGAAAATCTGATACATATTAGGCATTCAATAAATATTGGTTTCTTGGTTCCTTGTGACCAACTCTCCTCCAATAACAATTTTTTTTAAAAAAAGAATCTCCCATATTAAGAAAAAAGATAATGATGAAAATTACAAAGAAATAATAATTACTTCTCCCTTTAAATAGTGAAGAGCAAGGAAAGAAATTAATATACTTGTGTACGGCCTTTATAGTGATCTTCCATGAAAATATAACTATCTTTAATAATCTATAAGTAATTGATGATGTATCTAGGGAACCAATGTAAAAGATAGTGTTTACTTAAGCAATGAAAGGGAACAACCTATAACACAAGATCCTAGAGTCAGAAGATAGTTTCTCAGCACAATTTTACTGGATTCCTTCTCCTTTGTCCTACCATGGAATATGACGGTTAATGACCATAAACTGTGACTCAGAATTAAAGTACATACATGCATACATAAAGGTAAACCTACATAGTCATTAAAAATAGTACTTTGTAATACCTTTTACCTATCAAATTTTCTTAGTTCCTAGGCTATGACTTAAAAATGGAGTACTAACTACTAATTAGCCAAAAAAACTTTCAGTGAGTACCTGCCCTGCATTCATAATCACCCTAAGCACTATGGCACATAAAGTATAAGCCAGAATTAAATGCAGTGAATTAAACCCAACAAATTTCCATTCAATTTAACACACATGCAAGGAGACAGTGGTAAAATATTCTATGGGAGATCCAAAGACAAATCAAGACATTGTCTCTGCCTTCAAGAAGTATTTGGCCCAATTGTAGAAATGCTATTTGGCATAAGTTATAAGTGCAATAGACTTGAAAAGAGAAAACTGTCACTGAGCCCAAATGGGATTCTGTAATATTTCAATAAGTAAATGGGAATTTAGTTTTATCTTCAAAGATGGTAGCATTTGAAGGGATGGAGTAGATAGGGCATGGTAATAGATTATCATGGTAAAGTGAACAAGAATAATGGATTTTATGGTACCTTCCTAATTGTCAACAACTCCATCCTGAAAGACTGTATAGAAATGCTTACTGATTTGATAGAAAGTGTGAAGTGGGGATTGGTTGGTTTGCCTTTTATTTTCTAGGAGCCATGTCTCACTAGCCAAAGAATAGTGTTCACCCATAACTACCATAACCACCTGTGCTTAGACAATTCCAATTCTCTATAAAAGAAAACTAGCTGTACAAACCAATATCTGAGGCCAGAGATTATTTCAAATGAGAGTATTTATTGTTTTAATTGGTCAACCATCTTTCAGAATTCACCAACTTAGTTAATATGCATTATATGATTTTAGAAAATGATAGTTTTAAGGTTATATTAATAGAAAAGAGATAAATTTGCTTTGTTTGAATGATTATATCCATGTATTTTGACCCTCATTCCTATACAACCATTTCAGGGGAAATATTTTGTTTTCATAGGAAAGCATAGTATAGATTTTAAGTGACCAGAAGATGTGAATTGTCTCTTTATATTTACTCTTAATTATATTTTAAACAGGTCAGGTACTTGGCAAACCTTTCATCAGCAAATACAATAAAAGGCTAGATAAAAAGAACTTGACAATATAATTGTGAACTCAAATTTCTTGCGGACATTTTTAACATGGGTCATGTAAGAGGTCACTAAAAGATCTTTCAAAAAAGATAGTTATGTGGAAATAAGTGAAGGCCACCCAAATGAGAACAAGGAAAAGCTGTTTGTACAGTGCTTGTTAGAGCAAGAATCACCACCATCACTTGCATTTGGCAGATCCTCAAAAGCAGGCAGGGAAGTGGAACACTTTATAGTGGCACAAAGGGAGGGTGCTATGATTTGGATGTCTGTTCACTCTAAATCTCATTGAAATTTGATCCCCAATGTTAGAGGTGGGGCCTAATGAGAGGTGTTTGCATCACAGTAGTGGATCCCTCATGAATGGTTTTGTGCATCCTTATAGTAGTAATGAGTGAGTTCTCACCCTCTAATTTCCCACAAGAGCTTGTTCCTCCCTCACTTCCTCTCTCACCATGTGATCTCTGCACACACTGGCTCCCTTTCCTCTTCCACAATGAGTGGAAACAGCTTGAAGCCCTCACCAGATGCAGTTGCCAGAGCCACACTTCTTGCATAGCCTGCAGAATCGTGAGCCAAATAAATCTCTTTTCTTTATAAATTAGCGAGCCTCAGGTATTCCCTTATAGGAACACAAGCAGACTAAGACAGAGGGCTTCACGTATGCCCTGATCAGAGGTTGTTGGCATGAGGAAGCTGGAAGATGGCTAATCTCCTGATTGTATAGGAAGTGGGACATCCTGTATGATTGGTTAGAGGAGCAAATTTGAATTCCTCTGGTTGTTCCTAAGTTGTAAGTGGGGACAAAATTTAGGGGAAGTGGCAGTTATTGACCAAGTCTTGATCATTTGGGGCCAACTTTTGCAGAGGTTGGGATCTGGCATCCTGGACTGGTTGCCACAGAACTTGTGGGTCAGAGTTCTATTTTTATATATGATCTGGACCTTGTATCTTTGTATATTCAGTCTTTCAACCACAAGTCTCAAATTATCTGGACTTAGTGTTATACATGGGATTTTAATTGGGTGAAAAGAATATTGTGACACCTTCATCATGATATGATTTCTTCTTTCATTCAGTAAATTCAACATTTATAAGCCTCTACTATGTAAAAGTTGAAATCTAAACAATCACTAAACCTTCCTCCCATCTAAAGCAATGATATGTCAGCATTATGACAAATTACTTTATAATAAGCCACTGAAGCAAATAAATACCTGACAATGATCATTTGTTCATTTAATTTAAAAAATATATTTATGAAAAAAGAATAATCCTCAATCTTCCTTCAAGTTTGCTTCAACACCTACACATATATTAGTACTTAATCAGTCATCATGTTAAAATATATTGATATAATAATATTTTTATTTATTTACCAGTACAAAATGGTTACATTTCTTAAGGAGCAAAAAAAAGAAATTCAAGACGAAGAGATAGTATTTCATATATTGAAATAATTTCTTATGAAGAGTACTTCTCTGAGATCATTGGAAAAGCAAAGCCGTTATCATTTTAAAGCTGAGAAAACTGAGGATTAGAGAACAAAACTAGCCTGCCAAAGATCTAGACAGAGTCATGTTATAACTTAGACTTTTTGAATTCTAGTTCCATTTTCTTTTCTCTACATTATCCACCCTCTATATAATCACTAAAGTGAATGAAACTTGATTAGCCCTGCAATGACCTCAAAAAAAAAAAAAAAAAAAAACTACAACAACACACCTGGCATGGCAAGCAAATAAAATGCTAATGAAATTATACACAATACTGACTTTTTCTCTCTCTTCTCCCAGGACCAACTTCCACCCTCACAATCCAAGTAGAATTAAAGAATGGCTGTCAACCTATGCATGAGGGTGAACAAAATATCAATCTTGACTACAGAGCAGGGAAATAAGGGATTAACAAGAGCAGGACAGTGTTAAAAGAAGGAAAGAGAAGATTTAGAAGAAATAATTCTACATAGCTGACATACAATCAAAGCTTTTTAGATAGGGATCCTTGGAGAAACATACTGGGGATGAAGCAAAACACACACACTCACAAAAACACAAACACACACACACACATCTAGAACACCATTTTGGGCCACAAAGTAAGGAAATTCTCAAAGAATAATGAGAAAAGGTCAAAAGGAAACAGAAGCTAGCTTCGGTGGATTTCCAGTGGCCAAATTTGAAACACTTTGAGATTAATAGTAATAAAGATGACGAAAACATTAGTGGGTCATAACCTCTTAAAAAGTAAGAATTTATTGGTCCATGATGATAGCAGAGAGAGGGCAGGGTGTACAATGCATCCTTAATATAGAGTATCAACTAATAAATATTGAAAGAACGTTAGTATAAAAGACAACATTTTTCAGGAATTATAATCGTAATTAATATAAGTAGCAATCATCAATGGATGCTAAAACTAATGAGGAAAATTTTGAGAGGGAACAAGATATCCAAACAACTTCAAAATGTTTCCCCAAATTACTTAATAACTACAAAGGAGAAAATAGTAACCATGTCATAAAGAAACCTGGCAGAAATCACTGCATCCAAGTGATCAAAGTCAACATCACCAATAATGAGACAAACTGATGCCTTGTGCCTCCTGACATGATACACTAATAAAAACACAACATTGCATATGTAGTATTCCTGCCAAAAAATGCATACCCTAAATCTAATAAAGAGGGAATCTCAGACAATCCAAAATTGAGAGACATTATACAAAATAGCTGGTCTTAACTCTCCAAAATGTCAGTGTCATGAAAGATAAAGAAACCCTCAGGAACTTTTCAAATTAAAGGAGCCTAAGAAATATGACAACTGAATGCAAAATCTGATTCTGGATTGGATACTGGACAGGATTAAAAATAGTTGCTATAAAGGACATTATTGGAACTATTGGAGCAATTTGAACAAGAATGCAGTTTAGATGATACTATAGTATCAGTATTAAGTATCCTGATTTTGGTAATTATACTGTGATTGTATAAAAGAATATTTTTATTCATAGAAACCATGCAAAGAGATGAGAAATGTTTAGCAGAAATGGGGAATGATCCCTGAAACTTGCAAATATTTTAGAGAGGAAAAACTATATATGTGTGTGTGTATATATATATATATATTTCTACATAGCTGACATACAATCAAAGCTTTTTATATAGGGATCCTTGGAGAAACGTCTTATATTGGGGATGAAGCAAAACACACATACACACTCACACAAACACACACACATCTAGAACACCTTTTTGGACCACAAAGTACACACACACACACACACACACACACACACGTATATATAGAGAGAGAGACAGAGGAGGAGCATCAGCGGCAAACTATTAATAATTGATGAAACTGGGTGAAGGTGAAAGAGAAATATGCATAAGAGTTACTTGCACTATTTTTACAACTTTTGGATAGCTTGAAATTATTTAGAAATTAAAAAAATTAAAGTTGGAATAATAATAAAATATTAAAAATAAAACCTTTTTCACAGCAAAGTTACCCTTCTGCTAGTAGAGCTCCTGAGGCTTATTAAGCTAAATATGCCTTTCTCCTTTCCCAACTTTAATAACTTCTGAGAATAGAGTCCTTCTTTCAAGTCACTTCTACCCTGTGGTTTCTAAATAGGTGGAACATACTGCTTAAACCTGAAATGATACGTTGATTGAAACAGTCTCCAAAGTCTGCATTTGTGAGCAGGTAACAGGAAAGTTGTACTACTACTTTCTTTCACCAGAAGGGCATAGTGCTGGGGTTATTGTAATATGCCCATTATGGTAATTTGCCTGAATTATAATTAACATATTTTCCTGTCTTTCCTACCACTCTGAAAGCTAGTCCTCTAAACTCATATCCTTCATTTTCATATCCATTTCTTACTTGCATATCAAATGTTAATGATTGGGCAGTTGTTCATCAATTTCACCTCTTTCTCAGATATATCCCACGTAAAAAAAGAAGACCAAAATCAATTTGGTCATTCAGCAAACACCAGGTTGTCCACTAAACTTTTATAGCTCTATATTCCCTCCCCTACTACTTCCATACCATGAAGTATGACAGTGAAAGCAAGTCTCAGAACAAATGTTGCTTTATGTACATGGAACTTGCTCTACAGCTAAGGGGAGGCTCACTTTCTTACCAAAACCTCAAAATGATATTAGAATCTGAGCTTACTATAATCTCATTAATTTTCATGAAAAGGCATTGACCTGCATAACATGCTAAACACCTATCAGTATCTAGAATTCTCTCTCTCCCTCTCTCTCTCTCTCTCTCTCTCTCTCTCTCTCTCTCACAAACACACACACACACACACACACATACCATTGTGTAAGGGAAGAAAGTGGTTCTTAGAAAATTTTTTTAAAATATAGATGAAAACATTCATTCATTCAACAATAATGCAGATTGCCTCCTATGTGCCCAGCCCAGCACATACATACATTTTTCTCTTAGAGCAGGGCTTAGCAAACTTTTCTGTAAAGGGTAGGAGTATTTCAGGCTTTGCACATCATAAAGCTTTTGTTGCCACTACTCAATGCTGCCTTTGCAGTGTAAAAGCAGCTATAGACATTAGGTAAACTAATGAGCGGGGCCGTGTTCCAACAAAACTGTATTTATAAAACAGGCGACACACCACAGTTTGCTGACCCCTGTATTATAGTACTAAAAGAGACTCATAAGCTGTGAAGATCCAAGTGGTGGGTTGTAATAGGCTGGGCTTTTCTCAAAGCTTTCTTTCAGGCTCTTCACATTTTCCTAACTTATCCATTGTGTTTTGGCACTTCTTGATGCTCTATTCCTGAAGATGCCCTGTCTTCTCCACAAAGCTGAACCACAGCGAACGGTTCAGAATGCACAGGGAATGACCACAATGTAGGTGGTCTACAAAAAGTGAATTTGCTTTCCTTGCTCTGGCTTGGTAAAAAAGTTTATTTAATACACTGCCTACTACTAACTAAATTCTCTCCTTTATTATCAGTGTTAAATAAATTGTTTTTAAAGAATAGAAAATATCTTTATATGTGAGTTATTTTCATCGATACCCACAACCTTACTTTATCACTAATATAAATATGTAGTGTTTCATAGTGGGCAAAGTTTTTTCACACACTCAATGACTTTGTGTGGTAAATAAGGATGGTGGCCTTGTTCATAAAAGATTTTGAAATTGAGGCCTTGAGACATTAAGAAACCTGCCCAGATCTCTAAAATTAGAAACTCATCCTGTCTTCAGCTCTTTCCTCTATAACACAGAGTGCTGCAGAGCCCACTCCAGGGACTAACGATAAGCTCTACAGAATTTCAAAAGTTTAGAAGCTTTCATCCTCCAGAACCATGATGAAATCAGAAATCAGAAGAAAAGAATGTCAGAGACCGAGTCCTGGCAAGAGCAGAAGACAAAAATCTAACAGTTTCCCCTTATTTGCAAAAACGCAACTTGTTTTCAGTCACTCATTTTGAGTTTTGCTCAGGATAAGCTTTCCCCTTATAAAATGGACATGATACTGTGCAAATGAAAAGTTTCGATCCTTATTTTCTAAAGCAAAGCGTTAGTACAAAACAGAAGTTGAATTGAAACCAAAAAGGAAGCGAAGAATTATTACTATTGTAATGATAATAGTCAAAATGTTGCTGAAAACTTAAAAGACAAAATAAAAACAACGCTGTACATTTTTTACTAAGAAAATGTAACTTCGGAGGAAAATATTTTGTAATTTGGTTCAAAAATGTAGTTATATTAATACTCTCCAAAGATTATAGGGATTCAACAGGGATTCAACTGTTTTCTTCTGAAAGAGTCCCATAAAGTAAGTAAATCAGGTAAGTATTCAAGAATTTAGTTTCCATGTCTCCTATGGTCTTTAAAGATTCAACCCAATGAATTACATACTTGCAACTCATTAATAAAGTCTCAAATTATGTTCAGAGTAATATTCATTAAGTGAAGGCGATCTTTATTAAAATATTTTCCACTCAAATTGAATTTTAAATGCTATATAAAAGATTATCCTTCCTTAATCCAATAAAAGACATTATCATTGTAGAGGATCTCATTTACTAACTATTTCATATATCTTTAGCCAACTGTTTACATTGACATTATTCACATCAATCAAAGTTTACAAACTACTGAGTAGGGGATATTTTGGCAATTAGAAGTACAAGCATTTATTCTCTCAATAAATCAGACAGTTCCTCTCATCTATTTTTCTGTTTTCTTGCCAAATTTTCTTTACTCATTTTGTATGCATTTGTATTGTGTTTCTACTCTGATAACATGGATTACAGCCTAGAATAAACATTGCTGTTTGGTTCATTGGTAAAACATTGTATTGTTTGACTTGATAATTTTCTCAGGACTCAGATGCATGGTTTCTAGCTGGGGAATTTGGTACAGTGATTTTTTTCCCCCAAACACAAACTTTGTCTTTGGACTAAGACTTTTAGATAATGAAATACCATAAAAGGTATAAGAGGTCAAAATGCTGTCTATACAATTTTAGTTAGTTTCCTTGCTTTTTAGCTGTGATAAAAGGCCTTTTAAACAAAGGAAAGATAGAAAAGTAGATTTTTAATAAAAAGCGTTGTGTGTTTTATCTGATTAAAAATATCTTTTCCAAAGTGATCTTTATACAACACATTCACTTGTTAAGTACAATTGTTGTTTTATTCAAATACTGTAGTGTCTTATGGTTTACAAATGATTTCATCTGTATTTTTTCATTTGACTTTTGCAGAAACCCTATATTGTTATTGTATTCCTTTACCAAATGGTAAACTGAGGCTCAGAATGGTTAAAAAAAAGAAAGAAAGAAAATCTCCAGCAGAAGTAACAGAATTAGCAAGGTACTAAGCTGGAACTAGAAGGTAGGGAATCCATTTAGCTTAAATTTTGTGGTTAAATTGAAAAGGTCAAACATATTAAAGCTTCCTCAAAACCAGGAGTAGCAAGCAGGTTAATTTTTATGTGCTAACTATGATTGAAACATAATGGCTCTCTCAACTAGAAGTCACCAAACTGTGGCCCACAGGCCAGCTTTCTGGTTTTGGAAATATTTTATTAGAACATAGTCACACCCATTTGTTTATGTAGCCTCTGTCTGCTTTTGCATTACAAATTGCACTACAACAACAGAATACTTGCAACAGAGACCCTGTTGTCCACATGCATAAAATATGTACTGACAACTTAGTAAAAATATTGCCCTCCTCTGCTCTTTAACACTGAGTTAAGGAGGATTCTGAAGTTAAAGTTAATCTTCATGATTGATTATTGTTGGCACCATGGACAAAGTAAGAAGGAAAGTGTCTATTACCCTTACATTGCCATAGATAAAATGTCACCTTGATTAGAATGGTTTTTTCATTTGCTGCTATTTTCTCTTGTCCAATGTTAGGTCCTCAGGTTTGTATTTTGAGAAACTCAGTTTATTAGAATCACTCAAAAACGATAAGGCCACATGATTTTATTAATACTAACTCATCAAAATCCCATTTTAGGATAGGTTAATTCTGGCAAAACTGATGCAGATCCCAAGCATATGATTCTCCTGTGTCCATATCTATAATACAGCTGATGACAGTTTTTATTTAGTGTTATGCACTTCTTTATTTTTTTCACTAGGGAAAAGGGAATCCATGAGCTTGCCACACTTAAGAACCATTTTTGATAGGCCTTTCAATATCAAAGCATAGAACTAAGCACAGTACTCTTAGGCATTTAATAAAAAACACATTGATATAAGCATAACTTCCTAAACAAAAAGGCAAGACATCACTGAGTGGAAGAGATCCCAAAACCTGCCTTAGCAGAAGCCTTTCAATTAAGCAACCAGAAGCAAAGCATTCCTGAGTGGCAGTTCCAAGGAGCTATTTTTGAAAACCAAGTTTTGTTTGCACTTCTATTCATAAAACTACATACTTTCTTGCATGTCAAATCTACAGTAGGTGGTAGGAATTGACCAATTTTTCCTCCATTATCCAACAGTATAACACTACCTTGAATGTTAATAACATCCTTCTATTAATGTGCTTAAAGCCTTTTCAAGGAGAATTATTTTTTCTGCAAAACACTCCTCTAACAGGAAGAGTAAGAAAAGGTACTGCTATTCTATTGTTACAGATTGAGAGACTGAGGCATACAATTATTTCATAACTCATTTTGATTCAGAGATTTTCATTCAAGTAAATCAGGTAACTGACAATGTAAATTTCACAGTATCTGTGTTCTTGGCATAATTTATGTATACCTTCCCAAGTTGCTTCAATTGAGATACATTCAAAATACATTTTTTGAACTACAAATATAAAAATAGGAGATATATATAATTTATAAATATGTTTTATATATTTAATTCATATATATAATTGTATATGTATTCAGATGCCTTTTGTCTTTTGCTTTATTTTTCCAAGTTAAAAAAGGTATATCAAATATTCCTTTACATGTTTTATATTAGTGCTAGTTTTAACTTTTTCAACTAAATAAAATGAATATGACAAAATCAATCAGTTTTACCAAAAAGTAACTAAGATTTTTCACCTTCAAAAGTTGCTAAGCTGTCTTTCTATAAACTCTGCAAATGTGTCTTTCCAGATTTGACAACTCAAAATTTACATCTAAATGTATTATTTCCTCTAGAGAAGAGGTCCCAAAAATAGCAAGAAATTTACATGTGTAGAGTTTATTGTTTTAAATGCACATCAAAGTTCCTGTTACCAGGACATGCAAAGCATGTATAGCACATGCAGACAAAGGAATATAGAATATTGGAACTGAGGGAAAGTGAGACATCCTAGACTCTCTTCTTAAAGATGAGTAGCCTGATGCTCAAAGAAGTGAACAACATATCAGTGAAATAAGCTAGGTCAAGTAATCATGTAAAATGGAAAAAAGATATACCTGACCCAACCAGGGCATGAAGAGAAGGAAACTCCTAACACATTAGCAACACTGGGAGGAAGTAGAACCTTGGGAAAAGAATCTGAGATAATAAACAAGAAAATGGGATGTAGTTCCAATTTGTTAATAAATAGCTGAGAATCTCCACATCTCTTGTGTTACTTTACCTGTAAAATGCAAATTATTATACCAGAATATTCAGCATCATTGGGGTTCAGATGTAAGCATGTGAATGTGAATGTGAGTGAGCTCTTGCTCCTAAAGAATCTGGGACCATCCCCCTTGAGGATCATATCTCTATCTACCTTGGTCTTTCTCATGTCAGCTTTCTGTCATTTGCAGAACTTGTTTAAGGAGTTCATATTTCCACTACCATCTGAAACCCTGAGACTTCAAAGACACCTAGATATAAAATAAAGCAGTCATTAGCAAAGGTATCATATGCTTCTGTTTTTCATGTCACATTCTTAAAACCACAACTGATATCAGCCACAACTGCTGTGAACAGCTTCTTACAAACTCATTCTCCCCTCTGCCGTGTGCATCATTTCCAGCTGCAGGAATCCACTTGTTTGCCAGCAAGTGCAGGCATAAGTGTAGGGTTAAGACTAACAGAGGCAACACTCAACCAATGGTGGACAAAAGCTGGTGGATAAATGCTCCAGTCTCCCATCCTTCAAGTGTACAATTTGGAGTAGCATTCTATGTGTTTCTTGGATACTGGAAGAATGGAGCCCTGATTGACCAAAGCAGTGACCTTGATAAGACATACATATTGTCTTTTCATCCTTCTCATCATTTCCTGTTTTTCTGCTCCCATTTCCTTCCACCTAAGCCATAGGATCACCTAACATGCATGCACCAACCTTGCCTCAGGCTCTGCTTTGGTAATTATGTGCTTAATCTTTTGAGGAATTGCCATACCATTTTCCATAGTGGCTGCACCATTTTACATTCTCACCAGGAACATACACAGATTAAAAATTCTGTACATCCTCACAAACATTTACTATTTTCTTTCTTTCTTTTTTAAATAATAGCCATCCTAATAGGTATAAAGTGTTATCTCATTGTGGTTATGATTTTCATTTCCCTAATAATTAGCGATGTTGAACATCTCTTCATGTGCTTATTGGCTATTTGTATTAATTTATATTCTTTGGAAGGGTTTGGGTCATAATCCCAAAAGATATAATACGGCACACCATAATCCAAAATGTTGAAATCCCAAAAGATCAAAATCTCTAAAGTCTATATCCATAAAGTCTAAATCTCGAAAGTCTAAAATCCCTAACGTCTAAAATTCTGAAAATCACAATCACAGAAAATTAAAGTCCTGAACGTTGGAATCATGAAACTGAATCCTGGAGAAGGGATTAGTGTGTTTCTGGTTGTATACAGGATATTTACATCATGTTAGTTACATCATATTAAACAGAACTAGTACCTTGTTATTGTCTTTATTTGCATTTGTTGGAAAATTCAGATGAGTGGATTTGCCATACAATAAGTTTACAATGATGAAAACTTCATTTTAAAAATGCACCATTTGTCTGCATTGACCTTTTTTCCAGCTGATGAAATTCCTCAAGTTTTTAATGAATTAAAACAACATTTGCCTGAAAAAGCCAGTGAAGTTACTGACTGGTTTGAAAATAATTATCTGCATGGCAAGATAAGAAGACACTTATGCAGTGGTGTTGCTGTTGATCACCAGTATTGTTTCTGCCAAATTTGTGATCTGTATGTGAGTGCATGTGGACTGGATTTCCAGGGAACCAAATCAACATAGAAGCACAGCATAGAAATGGAAAAATTTAATAGGAAATGCTCATGTTGGTATATATCAAATCATAGAAGAATTTCAAAAAGAGCAGTGTCACATAGAAAATGAAGGAAATGTATGCTTTGAGAACAGCCATGCCCTAAATGATAAAAGCAGACATTCGTTGTGATGCAAGACTTCAAAATACAGTTAATGATTGTAAAAATCGGCCAACTCTTACGGGCTTCTTTCATGCAATTGCTCTTAATCTATCCCTCTAATAAACCTTTTCATATGTTGAATTTTTGTTGTTGTTTTTACTTTTTTTTTAGTTTTTTACCCACAATTTCAAATTGTCAGCATTACTTTTACAATTTTCTATGCTATGTATTTTATCTTCACATCATTTCCAATACTGGAGATAAAAATTAATGAGAGAGTTCAAATTCATTTTACACATTTTTTCTAACCTTTTTTATTTGTACAAATTTATGGAGTATATGTATAATTTTGTTATGTGCATAGATTGTGTAGTGGTCAGGTCAGGGCTCTTAGGGCATACATCACCCAAGTAACGTACATTTTATCCTTAACTAATTTCTCATTATCCACCCCCTCCCACTGCCTCACCCTTCTGAGTCTCCATTATCTATTATTTCACTCTCTATATCCATGTGCACACATATTTAGCCCTCAACTATACGTGAGAACATACAATATGATATTTGACTTTCTGTGCCTGGCTTGTTTCACTTAAGATAATGGCCTCCAGTTCCATCATGTTGTTACAAAAGACATGATTTCATTCTTTTTTATGACTGAAGACTATACCATTGTGTAAATATACTACATTTTCTTTATCCATTCCTCTGTTGATGGACACTTAGGTTGCTTCTATATCTTTGCTATTGTGAATAGTGCAGCAATAAACATACGAGTGCAGGTATGTTTTTGATACATCCATTTATTTTCCTTTGCATAGATACCTAGTAATCAGATTGCTGGATCATATGGTAGTGCTATTTTTAGTTCCTTGAGAAATCTCCATACTGTTTTCCATACAGGTTATGCTAATGTACATTCCTACCAACATCAGTGTTTTGTAGTTTTCCTTGTAGAGATCTTTCACCTCCTTATTTAAATTTATTCCTAGATTACTATTTTTTTATTTTTGGCAAATTTGACTCCATAAAAATGCATATCACAATGTTGACTTTTTATGTAAGCATTGTGTTTATATGCAAAAAACATTGAAACTTTCTCAACAAATGAAGAGATGTCCTTTGTGCACATCTATATTTGTAAAAGGTAAAATTTCTCGTTAAGCACCTGGATTCGGTTAGCTAGGATTTTGTTGAAAAATTTTGCATCTATATTCATAAGTGATATTGGTCTGTAGTTTTCTTTCTTTGTTGCATCCTTTCTGGGTTTTGGGATCAAAGTGAT
>CAUYPO010110300.1:0-38445 GCA_963574435.1 Cheirogaleus major
CAAACATAATGAGTAAGATGTGCAACGTATGGGGTATGGTCATGCTTGAGGCTCTGCCTCGAGGGGGGAGGGGGCGTGGGCAATATACATAACCGTAATATTTGTACCCCCATAATATGCTGAAATAAAAAAAAAAAAAGAGAGAGTGGGACCACAGATGCAGGGAAATTAGTTGGGAGACTCACTTTTCATTATAAGTGCTTCTGAGTGGTTAGACTTTTTAATTATATGTTTATGCTACTTTGATAAAAATGAATCAATTTGTCATTCTTGATAACTCCAGAATGGCCATATGAAGTAATTACTATGACCATGTTATTCCCCTATTTAAGGCCCTTTAATTTAAGATCCTATTGCCTATATGACATCAGTATAACCACAGTTACATATCCCTGTGCTTTGTCATATGCAATTCCCTCTACCAGGAATGCATATTCCGTTGACAGGGGTTTTGTTATTGTCTCAGAATCTCCTTCTTTGGATGGGGCCCTGTAGTTGCCCTGGCTTGGTGTAACTGACTGCCCATTAGTGTTTTGCCCAGGCTGAGCAAGGATTGATTATATGAACCAAGGTGAGCTAATTAAACCCTTTGCATTTGCCCTCCTTTCTTCTTCCCACAGCAGTCTGAGCTTTCAGCTGAAGAAAGTCCAGAAAAATTAGGAACCTCCCAGCTACATCGCCGGAAAGTTATTTCCTTAAACAAGCAGATTATGCAGAAGACCAAACATCTTGAAGAGGTCGGTGTTTTCTTTTTATAATTTTATTTAAGATCTTTGTGATAGATTGGGCAAAGGAGACTCCAGAGCAGCCCTCAGGCCAATCCAGCTGCCACCTGTCTTTGTAAATAAAATTTTATTAGAATGTATGCACACTCATTTTTTAAAATAGATTTAGGGAGTACACGTTGAACTCTGTTACATGTATATATTGTATAGTGGTGGAGTCTGGGCTTTTGGCGTACCCAATACCCGAGTAGTGTACACTGTACCCCATAGGTAATTTTTTATCTCTCACCTCCTCCAAAGCTCCCCCCTTTTGTGTCTCCAGTGTCCATTGTACCACTCTGTGTGCCCTTAAGTAGCCATAATTTATCTCCTACTTATAAGTGAGAACATGCAGCATTTATTTTTTCATTCCTGAGTTACTTCACTTGGGATAATTGCCTCCAGTTCCAGCCAGGTTACTACAAAAGCCATTATTTCATTCCTCTTTATGGCTGAGTAAAGTACTACTTCTTAGTACTCCATGGTATGTGTGTATGTGTATGTGTATATATATGTGTATATATATATATAACATTTTCTTTATCCACTCATTGGTTGATGGACTCTTAGGTTGATTCCATATCTTTGCGATTGTGAATTGCACTGTGATAAACATATATTAGTACAATTATCTTTTTGATATGATGATTTCTTTTCCTCTGCGTAAATATCCGGTAGTAGGATTGCAGGATCAAATGATAGATCTGTTTGTTCTTTGAGAAATCTCCTTAGAGGTTGTAGTAATTTACATTCCCAACAACAGTATATAAATGTCCCCTTTTCACCACATCAGCACCAACATCTATTGTTTTTTGACTTTTTAATAAGGGCCATTCTAATTGGAGTAAGATGGTATCTCATTTTATACACCCATTTGTTTACTTATTTTCTGTCCAGTTTTCAAGCTATAATGGCAGAGTTAAGTAGTTGTAGCAGAGACCGTGTGACCTACACAGTTTAAAATATTTACTATCTGGTCCTTTACAGAAAAAGTTTACCAACCTCTGTTACAAGAAAAGCTCATAGGGCAAGAGTAGCATTAGTTCACAAATATTTACTGAGCACTGCTGTGTGCTAGGGACTGAACTAAGCTCTGAGGATGAATAAAGAACAAGTTATGATCTCTGTTATCAAAGATCTTAAGGTCTAATAGGGAGGCATACACCAAACCAATATATTATACTCATCATCATTTAATTGTGGCTGTGATAAGTGCTTGAAGGAGAAGTCTCTGGAGCTGAGAGAGTGACTGATAGGGAGACCTGACCTAGCCTTAGGTCACGAGGATAGAGATGGGAAAGATGAGTGGAAGTTCCTGGGCAGGAAGTCTGTGGGAGGTGCGGAGGACTTGGGTGGGGACTTATGGAACAATAGGAACACAGAACAGAGAAAGGAAGAGTCTTGGCCAGTTTTTGTTTTGTAGCTGGAGAGTCATGAGTGAGGTGATTGGTTGGCAGAGTCTGACCAAATAGGACCTTCTAGGCCGTGATAAGGACAATGGAAGCCACTGGAGGGTTTATGAAGGGGAGTGACATGATCAGAGTAGCATGTTGCTAAGACTGTTCTGTTTGCTGTAGGAGGATAAATTAACTGGACTTGAGTGAGAAGGGGTTCCGGGAGAACCATTAGGAAGCTAGTGCAGTAGTTCAGACATGGAATGCTACTGTCGATGGCAGGGAAATGGAGGAAACTGGATCATTTTTTAGAGAGCTGTAGGAGATTGCATCCTGTAATACTTGGTGACAGATAAGACTGTTTTAGAAAGACCTTCATATATTTGCCCCAGAAAGTAGACATAAGAGGAAACTGGGAAGTTTGACTCAGGAACAGTCATTGAATGATAGAAAGTTGTTATGTGCTTCAGTTGCATTGGCAGTAAGATTTAATTAGAAAAATATACATAGTAGAAAATTAAGGGAATGACTATGGCTTTCTAAAGATTCATGACTAGTTCCTATAACGAAAGATTTTTTAAAAATGGGTGCCAGTTGACATTTGAAGCTTATTCAGTTTTCATTCTTTCAAGTCCTACATATGCAAAAGATATTAACATATCAAATGGTCCTGCTCAATCATTTCTCATGTGAATTTGTTCTACTAGAATTTGTTCTACCATGGCTGAACAAACAATAGGTTGGTTTTGCCAGAATGCTCTGGATCATAGCAAAGAAGAGTGCAAAGATTGACTATGATTTGGTTTCTGTTTGGTTATTTGTTTAGATGTTTTAATGAGCTCTTAGCTCAGAGAGTATAGTCTCTGACCCTTGCTAGTGATAAGAATGTGAAAATGATTGGCTCAAAAAATACTCATCACAGAATCAGGATGAGTAGGGATCAAGGATGAGCCTTCTTTATTATAATGTCTTTATCCTTGAGAGAGGATAGTTTTGAAATTATTGCAGAATCCAAGAGCTAGAATATCTCAGTATGAGTGCATGTTCATTTCCACCTCCTATCTAAACTTGGGGAAAAGGAATGCTAAGCCTCATTCCAGATGACAGTCTCGACACATTCTTGGCCCAGCTGACATTCCTCCCTGACTCTTGAGTCTCTTTTGCAATTGGTTCAGAACATGTGTGTGTACCAAGAGCCTATTCTTTATTAGGCATACTGCCTGACATATAGCGGACTCTCAATAAAATTCAGTAGTCATTATTGCTTTGGGTAATGTAATTAAAGATGACCAGCATGTGCAGTAATCTCTAGCCATGTAGTTAGGCCAAGTGAATGAGGTAAAGAGGGAGAGTCTTGCTCAGGATCACGTAGCACATGTGATTAGGGGTCTCAGATGATAAAAATGCACCTAGAGAGGTGGCTTCAGGATGAAGTGAAAATATAAACATGAATGCAATATAAACACAAAAGCTTTGTGCAAGTGTAAAGGAATAAAAGATTAGAACATTTCTCAAATAAGTCTTGGGATTGTTTTTTAAAGATTAAAAACCAGCCTCAGCATTTTCATGAACATTTTTTCCCCAAAAAGAATGATTTGAACTGTAAGAATATGTATTGTTTTCCAAGTAATTTGCTAGTAATTTGCGAGACTGTCATTTTAATTTGTTTAGTCAAAAACAAACAAACAACAACTGTACCCACTAAACTTTGTTACTGTCCCTAAATTAGCCTTTCTACAAAATGTTGCTCACCCCTAGACTAGCTGGTCTCCATAATTCTTTCCTATTCTAATAGTCTGTAATTCTGTCTGCCAAAGTCACAAGGGTGGCAAACAGCAAGCCTTGTGTGTAAGAATCCAATGTTCCTGAACTTCAGTTCCAGCTCTCTCCTGGACTGCCTCCCTGGCTACCTCCTTCAACCCTGTGCATCCACCTCACACTCAATCTTTAGTGGGCACTGAATAGAATCACAGGAGAGAGTATATATTCTGTGTGTGCATGCGCAGGTATGCCAAAGACATTTTTTGTCTCTATCAATTTTCAAATGCTTTGAGCATTTTTTTTAATTATAGGGATAAGTTCAATATAAATTGAAGCAAATAGTATGGGACTATATAAAGATAAAAACGAATAGAGCAAGCCACTATTTGTGTCTGCTGTATTTCTTGGTGAACCTTTTCTTAGGCCTTTGCAAAACTTACATGTGCCCATTCAACTGGGGAGAGCGAGTTGGTATAGTTACAAATTTGACTTTGTTTTTCACTTATTCTGTCACAGACATCTATCAGTAATAATAATGGCAAGTGCTTTTTTATTGTTTAGTAAGTAGTATTTGCTTTTCAAAATTAACTCATTTGGTTTGCACAGCATTCTTATGAAAGAGGTTCTATTATTATGCTCATTTTACAAATCAGGAAACACACACAAAGAAGTTAAGTAGTTTGCCTATAGTCACACAGGTTGTTAGTGAATCAAGATTTAAGCATATAAATCTAATTCATTGTTTTTAATGACTGAATAGTGTTACATAGTATATATGTAACATTATTTAACCTGTCCCCTATTCATGGGTATATAGGTTTTTCCAGGGTTTTTTTCCAATTGCAAATTTATGCTACTGTGAACATCTTTGTGCAAATATATAAGTGTTTCTATGAGATAGACTTTAGGAAGTAGAATTGCTAGATCAAAAAAATATGCATTTTCAGTTTTGCTAGAAACCATCACATTGTTCACCAATTATTTTACCAATGTACATTTCTACCAATAGTATGTGAGAGAGTCTAACTCTTTAAATTCCACAGCCTCTTTTACAAGGTCATGCAGAAAGCAACTGAGGTACACTCGTGGCCTTGGTGACCAGAACCGTGGAAGAGGCATTAGCCCTACCGAGAAATAGGAGGAAGGGTAGCCACCAGGGAAGGAGTAATGAACATCTCCTGGTCCAGTTAGGGAATGTGCTGCGAAAGAATAGAAATGAAGCACAGCTAGTAGACTGCTAAGAATAAACCTGAGATTGACGAAAGGAGCAATCCAGAAAGGAATTATTAACCATGGCTGAATTTTTAGGCTCAGTCTTAGAGTTAATGATGAAGAAGAAAATAGAGGTAGAAGAATCCTGGAGGACTCCAGCAAGATAAAAACTAAGCTAAGTTACTGGGATACTCCTCATTTAAGAAAAGATGGTTAGATGAGGAATTGAAGAGAGTGCTTCTTAGTTAAATTAATTTAAGAGAAGAAAAGAGATGAGTCTTCCCTTAGCAAGCTTCTACTTCCCTGCCAAGATCCAAGTGGGGTGAGTCTTTGTTGGTGAAGGTTGTCTGATGAAGGAGCTGATTCTCTTCCCATGGGCCTCTCCTGGGCCTGCCTCTGCCCTAGCTTTTCTCATGCTTTAATGCAGGGGTCCTCAAACTTTTTAAACAGGGGGCCAGTTCACTGTCCCTCAGACCGTTGGAGGGCTGGACTATAGTTTAAAAAAAAAACTATGAACAAATTCCTATGCACACTGCACATATCTTATTTTGAAGTAAAAAAACAAATGGGCAAAAACACTCGCATGTGGACGGTGGGCCATAGTTTGAGGACGCCTGGTCTAAGGCTTATCTCATTTATTCATTGTAAATGAACCATCTGAATCTAGTCTCTTTACTATAGAAAAAGTGTTTAAAATTCACTTAGTGCTATAATACACTATGCTTTCTTCTCTTTATTAATACATTTGAATTGTGATCCATTGTGTGTACTCCAGGTGGCACTCAATTTAAAATTAAATAAATGTCCACAAACATGGTAAACTGTTCTCCATCATTACTGAATCCACATTTTACCAGTGACATTTAAAATTTTTTTTTAAAATCTAGAAAATCAGCACCACAGCATTTTAAAGATCTATTTTGTCACTTCATGGACTAACATGATGATAGGGTTTGACCAGATCTCACAACTTCCTGTATTTCTGAGTACAGGGAGAACAGAAACTTGTGCTTTTTCTATACTCAAATCTTCTGAAACTTATCCTTAGGCTCCAAAGCAAATATGTAGTTATCTGGCATCCAGGTTACAAGGCTAGATTTATATCAAGTAGCAATCTGATATTGCAGTTCAGGGTATGTGTTGCCACAGAGGCAGTTCCAGAAAATAAGGAACAGAAATGTAAGTCTGTATTGTATTTGCTTTGCTTTCTCTGAAGCATTGTTCTTTTGGCACACTCCCCTGACTCATCCTAGAAGGGTGTGTCTATCTTTTTCACTTGCCACTGTCAATTCAGTTATTTGGCCTGTTTCAGAATGACTGGTCAGAGCACTTGTGAATAATAAAATTATATGTAGAATTCTTTCTAATCTAGCTATCCCTCTCTGTTTCCATTTGCAAAGTGCTACATTCCAAATTGGAATATGTAATCTTGCAACTAAGATTTTATTTCCCCACAAGGGAATGCCATGAGGATTGCTCATCTTGTAAGAAATTATATTTGGGGTATATAGTCTTACAGTATTAAACTGTTGAGACTCTTCAACCACCTTCCTGGAAAAGTGAACAGGGAGTGCATGACAATATAAAAACCGGGCTTGAGGAAAACATTCATTTTTGCATGTTAAGCCCTAAAAAAGATAGAAAAGATATTTTTCTAACCTCTAAAAAAATTCCATGTGGCAATCTATTATATTGAAGAGATTGAGGAATTTTACTTAATTCCTAAACAAGGGATCTTTTAAATTAATTTTGCTTTATATTAACTCACTGCTCTGCAGAAAACATTACAGGTGTAATGATCACAAATGCTCAAGGACTAAAATGAACCATATATCGCTGTGTTCAAAATAATTTGGTGCACGTACTTCAGCTTCAAAATGTGCTTTGCAGCTAACAGCAATAAATGTTTCCAGGAAATAAAACTATAAACTGTATTGGAAATCTTCCTGCTTTTGCATTCCAATTTTAAGTTAAAAAAGTTAAAAATCCTTTTAAGTCCATCTAACTTTGGAGTAAAATCCCTTTACTTAAAATTCCATTTTTCAGCCTTAGGTTTATTTTATTTTTTTTATTTATGGAGAGAGTGCCAAAGAACACAAGAAAGGCCTCTCAAAATGTGAGGTATGCCTGTAGCTTTAAGAACTGTTCCCATCACATACTTCACAAGTCTGGACCAGATATTAGATAACGGATGTTAGCAAATACTTGTGTCCAATTAGAACCGTGCTTGCATCATTACATATTCAATAAGAATGTAGCCTGTTGCAAAGCTTCTCTGGGAACACAAAGGCTCCTATTATTTCTGTCCAGAGCCACCACACTTGCCAGAATGTCTGTATCTACATTCCATAGTGAAGCCCATAGAAACCATTAATACCCTTCAGCCGAGCGGACAGATGGCTCCTTTTCACCCTTATTAGATCACAAAATAGTTGTGCATAGTGATACTTTCATCTAACTTTAATGCCACAATAGAACTTGCAGAGAAGAAAAGAAACTTGCTGGCTTGATTCCAGTTCAGCTAACTTTCTTATCCTCCAACATGTTTTACATTTTAAACTACAGGGCAGAACTGTGCTTTTTCGTGGCCTTGTGAAAATTAGACGACTGGGGCAAACCACAATCTAAATCAAACTGTAACTGTTCAAAATCAGAATGTCAATGTGTTGCAAAAATGAGTCGGGAAAACATTTTAAAAAAAATCTTGAAACAAAGTAAAAAGACTTTCTTTCTGTCCTAAGGAACAGTGTAAATCATTCAAGGTTTGTAATTTTTTTTTTTTTTTTTTTTTTAATTAAGAGAAGCTCCCATCCGTGGACTCTCCGCCACTAGGGGGCTTTTCTGCACTGCCGTGAAGTTTTGAACTTTTTAGACTTGGGCTAAGTAACTTTTTAGAATTGCCCGTGGGTTGGTTGGGTGGGGTCCGGCGGCTGCGAGTGGGAAGGGAGAGTACAAACCTGTCTGAAAGATTGCAGGGTGCTCTCGGCTTCCTCTCTCTGAAGCATCTCCTCCTGCAATCTGAAGCAGTTGCACATTAACCAAAGGGGAACCGGGAAACCGCCAGGGGCGGGGCGGCCACACCCAACCACCAAGTCGCCTCGCTGAGCGACGACACCCGCCGCGCCACCTCCGCGGGCAGCCAGCTCCCACGGCTTGCAGACCTGCTGCCTTCGGCAGGCTTTAGCGGGACCTCGGGAGCAGAGTGGAAAAAACGATCACAGTCCCCGCACCGACCTGCCAGGAGAACCCCGCCCACCCCCCGCCCCCGGGGAGCCTCTGCCATCTCTTTGTCTCGCTTCCTCTGCGGCGGTCCCCTCCTTCCTCCTCCCACCCCGGGCCTGGCAGCCCGCCAGAAGGGGCCAGGAAACTTTCTGAAAGTTTGGGGGAATCGCTCTCATTGTGACAAAGGGACTTCAACTGCAGACAAAGTGGTAGTTTTAAGGAATCTGTAACTTGCAACGGAGCGTTCTTGGGCAATGAGTGGCGGCGCAGAGGAAACGCTAACTGCAAGGTCTGGGTTCAGGGCGGGGCTGTGCCGCCGCAGCCACAGCCCAGCTCTCCGATGTCCCCCAGGCAGCTGCCACTAGGGCCACATCCCCAAGGGCGTGGCAGCCCCTCGCAGGAGTGCCCCTCTCCCTCTCCTTCCCGCCCTCCCGAGGCCCCGCGAGTTGCGTGGGCACCGCCTTACTTCTCCCGGAGCCGCATGATGTCCTCGGCCAGGTTGTCGCGCTCCACCTCGACGCGGGCCTTGTCGTTGGTGAGCTGGTCCACCTGCCGGCGCAGCTCCCGCATCTCCTCCTCGTAGAGGTCCCCCAGGCGCGACTTGCCCTGGCCCTTGAGCTGCTCGAGCTCGGCCAGGAGGATCTTGTTCTGCTGCTCCAGGAAGCGCACCTTGTCGATGTAGTTGGCGAAGCGGTCATTCAGCTCCTGCAGCTCCACCTTCTCGTTGGTGCGGGTGTTCTTGAACTCGGTGTTGATGGCATCGGCCAGCGAGAAGTCCACCGAGTCCTGCAGCAGCCGCACGCCCGGCACGCTGCTCCGCAGGCGCACGGCCGAGGAGCGCGTGACATACGCGCCGCCCGGGGACGAAGCGTAGAGGCTGCGGCTGGTGCTGGGGCGCAGCGCGCTGCCCAGGCTGTAGGTGCGGGTGGTCGAGGTCACGTAGCTCCGGTTGGAGCTCGGCCGGCTCGCGGTGCCGAGGCCACCGAACATCCTGCGGTAGGAGGACGAGGACACGGACCTGTTGGACATGGCTGCGGAGGGTGGCGGTGGGCTGGGCAGCTGCGGCGGGGAGCACCGGCTCCGGGAGGTGAGGCGAGCGAGGGCGCGGCGGGTGTGGGCGGTGGGAGCGCTGCTGCTGCGTCTCTGGCGCGGGGATCCCGGAGCGAGAGTGGCAGAGGACCGGACCCCGCCGAGGGCTGTGTTTTTATAACCGAGGTAAAACAGAGGGTCCCCTCCCACTGCCATCCCAGCCGCCGAGCGCGCCAGCCAATGGGGACCCGGCGAGAAGCGGGGAGGGTGGGCGGGGGTTTGGGGCGTGGGCGCCCTCGAGCCTTCCTACTCCGCGGCCCGGGACTGGGCATGGTCCCGTTACTTCTAGGGCTGGGCTGGGACTTGCAGGGGCTTTCCTGATCACGGCCCGAAGCTCTGCTCACGCCTGGGTGCTGAAAAAGGCGGGGTCGCGCAATGGTGGGAGGACCCGCCCGGGCTGGACCCGAGGGGTCCCAGGCACCGAGCCAAAGGGGCGGGTGGGAGGGGCGCGCGGCGGCCACCGAGCTGTGGTCAGCTGGGAGCCGGGGAAGGGGAGGAGACCCGCGGGCAAAGGAGCGGGAAGAGGGGGAGTGAGGGATTCAGCAGATCGGAAGGCGCCGAGAAAGAAACAAAGAACGCCTGAGATTGGAGCGCAGGGTGGGGTCGCACATAGCCGGGGACGCAGGGCTCAGGCCCCCCGCACAGCCTCGCGCACCGCCCGCTTTGAAAGTGGGGCTGCTCCGGCCCGCGCCTCTTTTCAGCGGCTTATCTTGGGGTGGGCGAGGGGCGGTTTTGTTTAGGGACCTAACGGGCTCAGTCCAGCTTCGGACGGCTGGAGCTGCGAGGAGGCAGCGGAGGAAAGCCCGAGGGACATGGGAGGGGTGGGGTCGCTGAGTCATCAGCGGTGACTCACGGCGTCCGGCTGCCCCGCCGAGGTTGAGGGCTCCTAGCGGTTCAGGGGAAACCGTTAGACGGGATTGACCCAAGTGTGCGCGGGCCCTGCGCGCAGTTTGTTCTAAGTCTCACAAATTGAGAGCTGGGCTGCAGCTTTGATGTGCTCGGTGCCGCCTTGGGTACACGAGAGCGCCCCTAAGTTCTTACGAATTCGCCAAAGCCTGGCTTTGCCCCAATGCGCGAACTTCTCTTTAGCAAGAAACTTCTGCAGACCCTGGAGAGCCGCCAACGCGGGCCTCCGGGATCACGAATTCACTCCGGGAAAACTTTTTTTTTTTTTTGCAAAGTTCCCTCCCACCCTTCCCTCCGGTCTCCTCCGGCTCTTCCCCCTCTCCTCCCCGCCCCCCATGTAACCACACCCGACTTTTTAGCAAGATCTGAAAGTTCTAGGTGAAAGAGGAAACTCAATGTCTGTAGTTTCAAAATCACCTTCAATGATCACTAGTTTTTCTGCTAGTGGGAGTCATTAAAGGTATAATCTGAGCCAATTAAAGAATTAATTAGGTGTTGCTTAAAAAACTCCAATTTGATTAACGAGTTCAAATGAAAGGCGTTATATAACGCGAAAGACGGGAATGTTTGGAGGAAATAGATTTATGTGTGAATTTTGGGACAGCGACGCACAGTGCAGGATTCCGGAGACTTGTCGGGGGAAATGTCACAGGTCCTGTTTTGCAAAAGAAATCGTGCAAGTGGCCTTGGAGTGAGAGGGAGAGAACTGTCCACGGAGCAAAAAACTTCAGGTCCAGGACAGGGAAGGAGGGAGAGTGTCCAGCTTCGGCCACTTTAACCTTTCCAGGGCAATCACTCAGCTCAAGGGCTATTGTTTCAATATTATTATAGTAACATGCAGAACTGAGTAGTTACCTCCCGCCCCAGAGATATGAAGAAAGGAAACGAACCAGTCTTGCAGCAATTGAAAAAGCTCAGGTTTTTTGAGTATTTAGGAGATTTATGGGACGGAGACAGGACTGCCTGCAAGACAACTGTAAAATTGATTCTACAGTGGATAAATAGGAGAAAAAAGTCTTTCTCTTTTTTGAGGGGAAGGTGTGGGGGACAAGGGGTACAGGAGGTTACCAGGCATTTGAGAAAAATAGAGTCAAATGAAGGATTTAGTCTAACTTCTTTGGACAAGGCTCTCTCAGGCAATATTTTGTTTACATCATCTGCATGAGTTCTGGCAAACCGTGGTACTGCCAAGGTGGAGCTGCAGAACCCTCTACTGTCCCCCAGCTCTCCTGCTGCGACTTTATTTTCTCATTCCCTGGGAGGCTGCGGGTCATTCCCCAAGAGCATTCCTGGGGCTTGGCGCCCTGGAGGACTAGCCTGTGCTCCACACCGTTACCATCTTGCTCTCTGAGAGCCCTTTATTCAAGCCTCTGCTCAGCAAATGTCACCATTGTGAGCTTGCCTGGAACCCTTAGGATGAGAAAAGCGATCTCCCCTTGGGAGGAAGAGAGAGTGACCCTCACTGCTACATGCAATGCAGATCCCAGGGCAATGCAGTAGCGCTGTCAGGGGACGCTTGCTGATAGTCACTTTGGAAAATGAGAGTAAGGCAGCCGTGCAGTGTGGCGGTGGTTCCCTGTTGTCACCATAGCAGATTCCCCAGGGCTGTCACGAGGTCTCCTGGGAAGAGCCCTGTTCCTCCTCACCATCTGAGGGGTAGGCCTTCCTCCTGAGCTGTCCTCCTTCTGTAGTCTCAGGGCTGTGATAGGCTGCTCTCTTGCCATAGCTGCTGTAGTTGCTTGATATTTACAAAGTATATAAAACTATATGTATGTGCTACACACATGTATCCACATATAGTATTCACAGTGTCCTTCCTATTAGAAATTGCCATAGTTCAGAGTAGACTGCAAGAGAACTAGAAGCTGCAAAACCACTTTTACCCATTCTCATAAAATGCATGAGGCTTAAGAATTCGTTTCGTTCTGAGTTAAGATATACAGTGCCCAGCGCAGTGCCTCAGACCAATGGGCAAGAGCCATCAGTGAGAGAAATCAGTATGTCTGGACTCACATCCTTTCGTAAGATAACTCACCCTGCTTCCTCTGTTCTTAGGTGCCTTTTAGAAGTAACCAACATACAGACATAGCCTTCTCGGTTTTCATATTTATTTTTTGATTGCTATGACAACCTATCTCAGAAGTATTTTTAAGCGCTAGACGAGGACATGGCTCTAAACCACTGCATGATGCAAATCGCGTATTCATAAAGACGTGGTGGTACGATTTGTAGGCCAGGCGTAAACATGACCACATCTAAAGTACTAACAGCGATTTTGGAATTTGCAAGCTGTGGTGATGTCAGTTGCACTGGGTGACTTGAACTGACAGACCAGCCAGCCGTGTGGACAGGAGCTTAGTGGCCTATGGAGGCTTTGGGAAAGCTGGCTGGCAGGAGGTCACACCAAGAGGACAGCTGCTCACAGGACTGTCTGGGTGGAATGTTAGAAATGACAAGGTGGGAAAAGTGAGAGGGCAAAAACCGCGGCAAAAGCTAAAAGGCGTGGAAATAAAGATAACAATAAATGATCTAATAAGTACTTTAATTTTTGTACCTACTAAATGACAGGCACTGTGTGTCCATTTAACTTAATGTTCTCAGAGCATCCTGCAAGATAGACTTGATCATCCATTTCACAAATGACACTAAGACTAAAGCTAACAATCTCCTCGTGGTTGTATAACTAACTAGCAGACGAAGAAAGAAGGGGATAAGAATTTGAATTGAGGCCTTTCTCATTCTAAATGCACTTAATGCACTTGTCTTTTCTGTTTGCCTTGCCGATGAAATTTTGCATATTATCCACCAGTTCAATTCACACATATTATTTCGGGACTGACTGTGTTCCAGGAACTGAAGAGACTGGGTGATTAACATGGATCTTTCCATGAAGGAGCAGATTCCTAGAGGAATTTGGCAGACACCTGGAATACCATATTTTATGTTATTCGAATGATCCATAATAGATAATAAGGGAGATTAGTTTTCATCTGTACTCTAAACCCTTACTTTTATTTGTGAGTTAAACATTTTCACCCAGTCTCCGTTCTGTCTTTTCAAAAGCATCACGTGCAACATTGGGTTTAGCTCTTCTCTCGCCCTAAAACCCACCAACCACAGCAGCTTCCCTTCCTAATTTCCCTTTCTATTCAGGCCAACACAGTTAAGTAACAAGATGGGACACTTTCATCATTGTCACTTCCTTACTCTTGGATCCCTCAGATCCAATGGGTGTCACGTACCACTGCTCCCCCGATTCACTCTTGTTATGTTGCTGCCGCTCACGTCTGAGCGTGAGCATGCATCATCCCTGCAATGCTGCAGTTGGCTTCCCTTCCTTCGGGCTTTCCTTTCTCCCACCAATGCATCTTTCTACTGTAACCACCTTCTCTTAAAAACTTTGTTCTTAAGACTCCTCGACGATCCAAAGAATTTTGCTCACGCCATCACTAGAATGTAAGTTTCATGAGTGCAGGGATTGTTCTCTCTTTCATTCACCACTCCATCTCCAACCAGTAGAGAAGAGGCACCCACAATTGTCGAATGTATGAGTAGTTCCTAGAAGGAAAGAAGTGGGCGTGGGACTAATATTTACTGGTCCTTATTATGTTTAAGCACTGTGCTAGTCACTTTAGCCAGGATTGCATTTAATCTTTATAAGGTATTATGAATCACAACTTTCATTTGTTTGCTCAGAACATATTTATTGAATATTTGCCATGTGCCTGGCACTCTGCTAGACACTGGGAAAGGTGAACAAGGCAGTTATGGACCAAAGCATCTTGACACATAGAGTTGAGTCTGCATGTGTGTATGTGTGGTACAGAGAGACAATACTCAAGCAAAGGAAAAAACAAAATAGTCGCAAGTGGTAATAAACGCACGTTTTGCTGAAGAAGAGGTTGAGGCTTATAGCTAATGTGTGGCCTTTGAAAGCTACACTAAGTATGCACAGCTGTCCTCATTTTCCACTGTTCCCCAACAGGCAGCAATTTCAGTAGTGCCCCAAGCTCCCCACTATTCCATGAATGTGCCGTATTTTCCCCACCTTCTGGTCTTTCCTGGGATTAGTCCACTCAACAGATAGATGCATTCATTTTCTTGCACTGCCTGCAATGCTTCTTAGTATATTCAGATTCGTTAGAAACTTTTTATGCCTTTAGAGAGCTCAGAGCCTTGTGGAAGAATTAGGAAGCACACAACGACCTGGAATACACAGCAGAATGTGGTGAGTGCTGTGGGAAAAATAGGAATGAAGTGCTGAAGGGTTTGGATGAAGATATAATCCTATCCATTTGGAGGAGATCTGAAAATGTAGTTAGAAAAGGTGGTATTTGAGAAATGGGTACAATTTCTACAGCTTACCATGTTGGAGAAAGGATGCTTGCACTGATTAAACATTCTAAAAAAATTGTGTAAATGAGAGAGTGCTAGGGACATTTAGGGAACCAGGAAGAATCTCAGGGTTGCTGGATTATGGAGCAGTTGTAGTGGGGGAAGGCAATTGAAAGCTACCATGGGACCATGCGTTGGAGTACGAAATGCCACAGAGAGGAGTTGATAATTAAGATGGTGGGCAGTGGGAATTCACTGCAATTCTTGACTAAGAGAAAGACATGTTTGTAGCTGTATTTTAGGGGGAGGAGGCTGAATTGGGGAGGCTGATTTGAGGGCTGCTTGTGGTAGATAAAGTGAGTTGGTGAAGGTAGCTTGAAGCAGAAATGACTACTAGAGGTTATGAAGTTAGGGGGAGAACAAGCAAAATCAAATGGGCTCTGAGCTTTCTGGATAGGGTGACTGAGAGAAAAGATGTGTTCTAGGCAGAAATATTTAGATGGGAAATTAATTGAAGTGAAGAATGGTCTTTCAGATCCCCTAATCTGGAAATATCTTCTTTTGTTTATATAAATTAAAATCTCATGAAGCTGAAGTATAACTGGATCATGTGGTTTTACATTTTACAGCATTTCTAATCTGTTCACTTAACGAATAGTTAATGTTAATCATCTTATATTGTCTTTTAGCTGTTCTGAGTGTGTTGGTCTGGTTTCCACAGCTAATATGAAATCAGGAACTTCTTTAGTATTCTCTAAAACAGTTTTTAAAAGATCAGAGGAAAAGAAACTTAAAGCTACTTTCTGAAAGATGTCTTTGAACATTTGGGGAGGAGCAGATAATAGTTCTCTACTGAATGATGTATAATTTTTAACTTCATGGAGGTCTAATTCTCAATCTCTAACAGAGGAAAGAGAAGCTGAGAATTATGTAGGAGGGACAAAAGATGTTAATTAACATATGGAGGGCAAACAAAACAAAACAAAACAAAATTCCAGCTGATATTAGACAAAGAAGCAAAGCTGGATTTTCAGGATTGGTTCATTTGATAAAAAACAACAGTAACCAAGAAACAAAAAAATCCCCCAGTCCAGTTATGAAAACCTGATGTCATTTGAGAGATCCCTAGAAGATATCATCATAGTTTAGTTACTGGCTGAGTGAGACTGTCACAAGAAAACTAGCAGGTATTCACCTAGTGTGTTATAATGTTGTTTTTGCCTTTTTTTTTACTTAGGATAGAGGAAAAGGTCATGATACTGCTACAAAATTTGACCAGCAAATTTTGGCATCCTGGGAATTTACTCTGTCTAATTTCAAGGAGATAACATAGTTCCTAAGTGGTAGAAGATTTTTTTTCTGGAGATATTTATGTAAGGGATCTAATAATAATAATAATAATTTTGTTTTATAGTCCAGTTTTCTTTTAAAGAACTGAAAAAATTTATTAAATAATTTCTGATTTGTCTTTATGGTAACCTGTGAGATTGGAAAGAAAACATTGGTCACCTAAATAGTCATAATCTCTTTTCTGTTTATTTAGGAAAAATAAAAGAACTCCATCCTACTTTTTTAAAACTGATAAATGAATTGGCAGATATTTCCAAATCTAGACAACTGAGAGATGCCTTAGCTCTGACACATCACATTCACTTCATCCAGTGAGATGATTTTCTTCAGCATATTGGATATTACATTTACTCGTGAAAATGTTTGATAGACTCAGAGCTTAAAATATACCCCATGTAGCTTTGGTTTCTAGTTGTGGTGACAAAGACAAGTATGATTTAGGGAGGTTAGCAATGAAATTCGGTTTCTAGATATTGGTCTAGGCAAAGAATTTATGAAGAAGACCCCAGTGGCAATCACAACAACAAAAATAAATAAATGGTACTTGATTAAATTAAAAAGCTTCTGCACAGCTAAGGAAATAATCAACATAGCAAATAGACAACCTGCAGAATGGGAGAAAATATTCACAACCTGTACATCTGACAAAGGGCTAATAACCAGAATCTACAAAGAGCTGAAGAAAATCAGCAAGAAAAAAAACAACCCCATTAAAAAGTGGGCAAAAAACATGAACAGAATATTTTGAAAAGAAGATAGAAAAATGGCCCATAAACATATGAAAAAATACTCAATGTCACTAATCATCAGGGAAATGCAAATTAAAACCGCAATGAGATATCACCTTACCCCAGTTAGAATGGCTTTTATTAAAAAGTCCAAAAACAATAGATGCTGGTATGGCTGCAGAGAGAAAGGAACATTTATACACTGTTGGTGGGACTGCAAACTAGTACAACCTCTATGGAAAACAGTATGGAGATTCCTCAAAGAACTAATAGTAGAGCTACCATTTGATCCAGCAATCACACTACTGGTTATTTACCCAAAGGAAAAGAAGTCATTTTATCAAAAACACACCTGCACTCAGATATTTATTGCAGCACAATTCACAACTGCAAAGATTCCACAGTCAACCCAAGTGCCCATCAGTTCATCAGTGGATTAACAAAATGTGGTATATGTATACCGTGGAGTACTACTCAGCCATGAAGAAGGATGAATTAATGCCTTTTGCAACAATTTGGGTGGAACTGGAGACCATTATCCTAAGTGAAATATTTAAAGAATGGAAAAACAAGCACCACATGTACTTGCTATTAAATTGGAACTAACTGATGAGCACACATATAAACAGAGGGAAGTAAAACTCAGTGGAAATCAAAGAGTGGGGAGGAGGTGGGGGGCATGAGTGAAACCTACCTAAGGGGTACAATGAACACTGTCTGGGTGATGGGCACACCTATAACCCTAACTCAAGCATTACAAAAGCGATCCATGTAACCAAAAACATTTGTACCCCATAATATTTTGAAATAAAAAAAATTTTAAATGAAAATAGAAAGATAAAGTGTAAGAAAAAACTCACATGAAGTAATCCTAAATGAAGTCATGTAGCAAATGTAAGAAATCAAGTGGTGTAATGGTAAAACTATGCAAGGCAAAAAGATTAAGAAAATTCATTAAATAATAACAAGATGTAAGTAAAGAAGGACCATTTGGAGTTAACTGTAGCAGAATAAAGGGATTGGCAGCTCTCTTGGTTATTCTACTGCAATAGTTTCTAAACCACTGAGTAAGGTTTTGTATTTCTAATTAGCTAAGTACTAGAAATATGCACTCTAATGTGATTTATATGGATATGTGGAATAAAGACAACAAATATTGTGGAATTTGAGCTTACTATAGATTAAGTACATATTCTTCATAACATAAATGATGAAAAAATGCTCAGATACTATACTATAACTTATTCATATGGCATCTTTAGAACTTTAGGAGGTTAGACTCGTGCGATTAGAATATACTGCAGAGATCTATATATGTCTGATCAGAGTTTTTATTTTGCTAATTCTGGGCTGGCTTTCACAGTCCCTGATTAACTCTGATCCTTCCGTGAACTCTAAATAATGATAATAACCAAGCATACTTTGCTATCATGATTAGACCTGGAGTCTGGCTTAGATAGGAAAATGGTAATCATAATAATTGCTTACGTATATCGAGTGCCTGCTTTAAGTACTTTTGCATGTGTTAACTTAGTTAATCCTCACAACAGCCCTATTTGACATATAGAGAAACTGAGGCACAGAGAAGTTAAATAACTTACTCAAGTTCAGCCAGCCAGGAAGTGGCAGACCTGGGATTTGAAGCCAGGACATCTGGTTCCAGGCCCCAAACTCTAAACCTCACTGTACTAAGGTACATTATATGCTATGGAAATTTTGTACTGCTGTTGGTGGCATCCCCAATTCCCTCTGATGCTCTTATCATGGTGTCTGCCTACTCTTTGGGGCATTTCTTTTTTCCTGTTCTGATGCAGCAATGGGACCCATTTTGATTCCGAGAATATTGTGCCCTTCATGAGTCATCAAGAAGTCCATAGACATTTTTAGGGGTTTTCTGTGGAGATCTCATTTCTTAATTCTGACTCAACCCACCAGAATGAATTGATAATTATGACATTTGAATCCTCCTTACAATTAAATGAATAGCAATGCTTAACCACATTTGCTAGTGGAAAAGAAAGAAACTGAATACATTTTGGAACACATTACCTCTGCAAATGAGAACAACTTCTCCCCATACTCTCTCTCTATTAGCCTGAATTTTAGGGAAACTTGTTAAGGTTTTAGTCCTGATTTAGTACTGATATTTTGCAATCCAAGAATTCCAAGAATAATGGGAGAGTTTGTTGAAGTGAGAGGAGACTCGGGGAATTACGGGGCAACCAAGAATCTCAAGGTCAAACCAAAGCAGCATTCCTGATTATATGAGCTAACTACCCAGTTTTTAAGTTTTCCTGGGCAATACTAATCTCGTTGCTTTTGTACATCAGATTTCTTTGAGTAATGCTCATGGGCACCGGCTTTATTATAAAATAGAGCATGCTTAACGTACTTCACACGTATGCAAGGGCAACAGCAGCGCGTATCACAGTCCTAAAGTGGATATAGGGGAAATGAATGCAAACAAGTGTTAAAAAGCCTGGTGAAATCCTAACTCAGTAGGTGACACGATCACCTCATAGACTGGATTATTCTGAAGAGAGCCGGCAGCTCCATTCAGTGGATGTATTCAGAATCCTTATGTATGCCAGGCTCTCTGCTAGGCGCTAAGGACACAGAAATGAATAAAACACCTTCCTTCTCTCTCAGAGGGCACCTAATCTACTCCTCTCTTCTCTGTTACATTATTTTGTCTCTAAGTCTTGCATAACGATGTGGCCACATTGAGATCTAGTTGAATAGTTTCCTAATAACTCCCTAAAGTCCTTGGTGAATGAGCTTTGACTTTTACTCTGAAATCCATGGAAATGTAAAGTCTACTGCTTTGTTCTCCTTGATAAAATAGAGTATAATCACTAGTTGCTGGGTTACTACAGAAAACACAAGCCCCAAACTGCAGCTGGGAAGAGCAGTTAGCAATTAAGTAAAGGAAGTGACTATGACTAGTGTGGGTTTGGGTTTGAAACCCAACATACTGCCCATACACTTCTTAGCATAGGGAGGCATTGATGTTACTTAGGCAACTTTTATCACTAAGGAAATAGTTTTTGTGACTCATGCTCATACAGAATGACTTATTTCAAATCTGGGTATTCAGTAACCTTACCATTATGCTTCTCTTTTCTTTTCTTTGGACTGAGACAGAAAAATTCCATTTGGATGGCATAGGTTTATTACTTAGTAGCATCTTATTCATTGGCCAGCCTGTATTTTGAAATTTAATGGACTCATGGTGATCAGAGTGAAAGGTCAGTATTTCCTGCAATATATTGATATGTTAAAGGTAGAACTTATAGCTTTTTTTTCTAAGCAGAAGTGTTATATCCTATAATAACAATACTTCTTGTCAGTTATTTTTTATTTAATGTAACAGTAAGTGCTATTTAAAATACTAGTCACACTTTTGATAATTAAAATAGAATACTGAAGTATTTTATACCATATCATAAAATGCCTTATTCTTTTCCCCAAAGAGATGAAAAATGGAATTAAAATCTCCTCTGACAGTTGTCTAGAGATGATAATTACAAAAAGGAAGGAACTCTCAGGAAACTCTTTCGCCAGTTTCTCTCTTCGAATTTTCAGTCTACCTGCTTGCTATTCCAATAGGAGTTCTTTATTGGACATTGATATTTTTTTCTGTGTTAACAAATAGCAGAGAAGTTGTAAAAAAAAGTTAATTAATTAAAAGAGTTACAGGTTGATTATGTGTTTGGAGAGCTGTAGGAAGAACTTACAGAAAAAGCAAGCCAGAAGCCAAGAAGCTGAACTGGCTTCTGGGGTAAGTACAGGAGCACCCTGGCTTGTGCTCCGGGTTTTGATGGGAGCCTCAGAGGTGCCAGCTTCCGGTGTGGTCAGCCCAGGACTCACCTGAATCGCAAGTATATCTTTTGTCCTAACTGCAGAAACTATGCCGAAGATCTCAAAATTTAGACAGTGTTACTTTAGCTGTTTTCATTTTGCTTTCAATTTAATCCTTTTCTGTTTTCAATTTGGGGGCTGGAAAAGCTTGAAAAAGGCAATGAGTCATAACAAATATTTCTCTGTTCTCCAGATAGAAGCCTTCGATGTGAGGCCAAGGCGTTGTGCACCATGTGTGCAATGCATGAGCCTTGGCATCTGAATGCTTTTCTGGAAGGATCCGTTAGGAGAACATGTCTGGGACATACTAGTGCAGTGATTCTCAAAGTGTGCTACCCAGACCTGCAGCATCAGCGTCACCTGGGGATGTGTTAAGAGATTCCAACTATTAGTTCCTACACCAGACTGACTGAATCAGAAACTCCGGGGGTGGGTGGGGCCCAGCAATTTGTGTTTTTACACGACTTCCAGCTGATTCTGAGAACCACTGTGCTAGTGAATCGATACTGTGTGACCACGTAGAGGATGAAAAGTATAGGGTTGGAAAATGGGGAAACTGATGAGTCTTTGCTTATGACAAAATTAAGAATAGATAGAAAAGAATGATTTAATTTTTGGAATTCAAAACAGAAAAAAATATTAAAAAGCCAGAAATTTAATTTGCAGGACTAATTGTTTGCATGGATCTTTGCTTTCTCAGAGTGTGGCAATCCAGATGACTAGGTTGCTGTGAAATATATTAGCATGGTTCTGAAATTCTAGGATAATCTAACTAGTGAGAAAAGTCATGCCTTTCCATATTAGGACATAAATTCAGCTCAGGTTTGTGAGATACTATGCGATTCTTGTATTCCATTGACTTGGCCGACTTGGTTGTCTCTTGAGACCCGAGTTTCTGTATCCAAAAACCACATGCATTCCTACTCATCATGAATTATCTCATTGAAGGAAGTGAGGGATTCGGTATGTGTAAGAGAATTTGTGAAGCGTTTTGATGATTGAGAAATAGGATGCATTAAAGATCAAGAATGGTTAATATAAACATTGATAATGAAGAGGTTTTTAGAAGTGATACAAAAATGAGTTGATACATATGTCTTTTAGTGCTGTCATGTATTAGCTGTTTGATTTTTAAACAAATCACAATTTTTGAAAGCTTTTTATCTTAGTTTGCTCATCAAAAATGGTATTAACAACACCTACTCACAGGATTGTCATGAGAATAAAATTGATTCAACTGATTTAAAAAATTATGGATATATAGTTTTTAAAAGTAAAGCCTTACCATTTTTAGATATTATTGTTGTGATTGCTGTTTTTTTTTTTTTTTTATGTCTGGATTAAGAAAGCTTTAGGATTGTTGACATAATGACATCACCCAGGAGTCTGGAATAAGTCTGTACCTCAGCAGATTTTCTGATTACAAAAAATAGCTATGTTTACTTTTCTACTAATTCTCCTTCAGTGGAATGTTTCAATTTTCTCATGAAATGAGGAGATCCACATAAGTTTTAGTAAAGAAACCAAGTCTGATATTTTGTATCTTTCAAACTTGGAGACTATTTTTCATTCATTCTTTCAGGGAAAGATGTGGGCGCTAGAGTCAGAATATCTGGGTTAAATTCCGAGGTCTTCTGCTTACTAATGGAGCAACCTTGGGAAAGCCTCACTTTCCTTATATGGAAAATGGGGGTGCTAATAATAGAGAGTTGTATGAAGATGAAATGAGAAATGTATACAAAATACATAGTAGAGTGTCTTGCACACAGTAAGCACTCTATAAGTGTGGATGGTGGTGGTTGTTGATGTTGTTGTTATTAAACTATGGCATCAAAGAGGTGAAAAAAAGGACTGTGTCCAAAAACAAAGGGCAGGAGGGAATAGGAAGGCAAGGGGGCAGTTACATTTACATTTACAAATGTAAATTCATGCAGTTCCCGTGACTTTTTTGGTCACTCTTACGAAAACCAAATTCTCTGATTGCTTCAAATGAGGAAAGTAATCACAGTAATTAATAATGGCCATGTCTATGTAGTATTGGGAATTTCAATCTTTTAAAGTTAATGTGTCTTCTCTCCCCTGGCTTGACTATGCTGGAGTCTCAGGAAATGGGAGTCCTGGATTTCTCACTGTCACTGCTTAGGTACCTCATTCCTCCTTCCCCCAACTTGCTAACTAAGGTTTCTTGCTGCTCCAGAATTATTGCTTATAGAGGGGAAGAAGTGTCAGAGATAAGAAAGTTCTTACTTGACAAGTGTGGTTGGTGATCTGGTGTTTACAACTCTGAGTTTGGCACGTATTTAAAACTGGCCCCTTTATTAGCAGGTGCTTCTTTGGAGACGTCTCATCACTGGGGATCTCTCTCTATCACAAAGCTTCCCTGACATGCAGAAATGCACGTGCCTTCCAGCTTCTGGGTGACTGTCTCCACAGCCCCCAGGAGTCATTTGGTTGTACACTTCTTGCTTCTTTTGGGATAGTACCTTCTTTTCCTACGGGTGATTCCTTGAACAAGATTTACGACAGCTCTCTCTCTCTTGCAAAACTCAAAACTCATGGGTTACAGGGTTACAGTTTTAAACTCTCTGGGTGGTTCTTTGAAGCTCCTTGCCTTAGGCTTGAGATGAGGAACAGACAGCCCCTAATGATCTTCCTAGGAGAAAGATCAGTCTGGAGCATGCTGTACAACGTTCTCCAATAATCTCCCACTCTTTTGTACTTTCAACATGGGTAAATGGCTGTAAGAGTTATGTAACTCTTTCTGGAACGCTTCCTTTGAAAATTTTGCGTTGTCCTTTTGTATTTCACTTTGGAATGTGGTTTCTAGTGTTCGGGTGCATTAACCAAAACATGCTCTTTAACATCACATGAAGGGTAAAAGGAAAGAGAATCACTTTGAGGGGGCCAGACCATCATCACTAAAGGAGCTGGTGCAGCTGAGGACAAGATGGTTTACATATGCAAGGACTGTGACTGTGACTGTCATTGTGCTTACCCTATTCACAAAGTAAAGCTTTAAAGGTGAGTGAGTGAGATCTTAGAAATGTTCATGTGTAATCTTTTCCTAATAGCAGACTTTTTGGGACTGACTTATATTATTATTTCAGGAGCTAAAATGTGTTTAAAAAATAGTGTTGGGAGGAAGTTAGAAAACTGTTAACTTTTCACAGTTGTAAGATGATCCTGGATTCCCATGTATCTTAAAAGACACTAGTGTTAAGACAGGCTAAACAAAATGTATTATGTTTAAATTATTAATATGTTTCGCATTTCAGGCATAACTATTTTTTTAACATGAAAACTCCCACATAGACATATGTATGCAACCCTGAGCACATATCAATGACTGTCTTTTCATAGTTTTGAAGATGATATTCCACAAACCTAAAAGTGGTGGGTTTTTTGGAGGGAAGGATGGAATCATGATTTATAGAAGGATTTCTCTTTTATTTTGTATATTTTCATAAATTGTTTTACCCCTTGAAACTGGCATGTATTATTTTTAAAATTCAGGAAAAATAAAGACAACATTTTAAAAATTGTATATCTCTTTGGTATGCTTATTGAACTGATAATATAAAATGTTAGGCGTGAAAGATCAAGGTATAAAATATATATGTATGATTCTGATTTGGATAAAATACCACCCATGCAAAGACTACAGAAAGACACATCAAAATGTTAGCTATAGTTATCTCTTATTTTCTTTTTTATATGTTTCCCTATTTTCCAAATTATGTGTAATGGGCATGAATATCTTATTATTAGCAAAAAAGAGAAAGAATGGTCAGAAGAGAGACTCCTGCACTTGGATTGGGCTTCTAATATTCTGGGTTTTTCTAATGTTTACTGATTAGGCCCCTGGAACTTTAGGTGATAATTGTTTTCCAAATAATAGTGTCTCATCCCTCTAGGCAACAAGCAATACGGTAAAACTGCAATTGTAAGTTTTTGGATTTTAAAACTGTGAACTCTACAAAGATATAAATAATGTTCTTTGTTGCATTCTTTTTCCACCCTATTCTAGGATTTGGTCCTAAAATGAAAGGAGTAAAAAAAGATATGACATGCAGATTCCTGACATTCTTTCCTAACCAGAATCATGTTTAACTCCTAATGTGAAATTCTTCCACAAAATATGTACTAACTCCCTTTCACTTGTTATTGATGCCTTCCAGACATTTTTTTTTTGGAAAAAAGCCAAACTAGTGTTACCTTATAATTTCCCTTCTTTTAAAAATATGATAGTGTGATTTGTAAATAAATCTGTTAACATGCAGAATATTTATTTATGTGACGAGTGAATCACATGAAGTTTTCTACTTTTTATTCTTTGTAAAACCCTGAATATTAAAAAATAAAAGCCCATAGGTCTAAAATGGGTTAATAAGCATTTTTAACATTTATAAAGTTCTTTGAAACTTATAGGTCTATATTGTCTTATTGATATTATCCTATTAGTCAAACATACTTTTGCCATCTAGTGAAATATGGTCTATTTTAGTCACTCAGTTTTGTCTGAGTGACTAAACATAGTACAAATCCCTTTGGGGATTTATGTATTTTAACTTTTAACAGTAATTACCTTAGATGGAAATGAAATACTCCTAGTTTAGAAGTGCAGGAATAAGTTTAACTCTCTAAAGTAAGGCTTTGATAACCTCTGGAACATTCCAAGAAAGTTTGAAGGATAAAGTGTGCTTGTGGTTTATATTATGCCCACATAAACGACTTTCAAAGCTGAGAAGGTAAATTTTAACAATTTTAAATAAATACAAAGTTTTTTTCTGATAGAAGGAATAGATACAGTAATGGCAGTACTATGGAACTATATTACACTTAAGTTATTTTTGTCACTATTGGATCATATGAGAAGGATTTTAAGTGATATTGTTGTCTATCTAAACTAGTACCTAATTAGCACAGGTAAAATTAAACATCTTTGTCTATGATTTTTCTCTGGGTTGTAGTTTATCAGTTCTGATGATGTGGCAATAAATAAAAAAGACTATGAAGTTGTGTGTGTGTGTGTGTGTGTGTGTGTGTGTTTTCCCATTCCTGGTGTTGCTGGGTCTCGTTTGTGTGATTTGGTTACCTGGAGCAGTTCTGAATGTTCAAGTGAATTACTAGAGAAAAGTAACAAAGTAATAACAGCAGTCCTCGAAGGCGCTAAATTCTATCTCCTATATTCCCAACATGGGTCATGTTTTCCCACCTGAAAAGGATGAAGGCTGTAATAAAAAAAACAATAAGGAAAGGCATCTTGTTAGGTAATATGCATGTTAATCTCTTGGTAATATACCCTTTTTGAAAACATACTAGGAAAATAATTCTATATATTGTTAGAAAAAATGGGTTATATTTTATGTTATGACAAAGTTGTTCAGAAAGTGGAAGGAAACCAGTATTTATTGTTCTAGGCACATTACTGACACACATACATATCTCAATTAATAGTAGAATACAACAACTACCTTGTTGTCAAATATTATCCATTTCATAGGTGAAGAAAGAGTATTAGAGGCAGGGTTCATATTAATCCATCAGATTCTAAGGACCATATTCCTCGCATTGTATCAAGCTGTCTTTGCAGGAGTGATTGGGCGGAGAATCTATTATAAATGTTACAAATTATTCCCTGAGGTAGTTTCTTTTTTGTGCACCGACATTGACCTTTTTGCCTGGCCTTTGTAACACGCATTGCCACATCAAATCAAGTTTGCTCCATAGATCTCAAAAGGTGCCCTCAGTCCTCAGATCAGCCTGTTCTCAGGAAGCAACATATTCTCGTTCCTAGGGCTGCTGTGGTTTAAGATCCCTGGCTTTGCCTCTGGTTGTAAGGACCCAGCAGGCCTGAGCAAACTGAGCTTTCTTAGTATCTTTTGTACTAAGTTATAGTGTAGCCAGCCCTGGAAAAACCACTGGAAGAACTTGAGCTACAATTCCCTGTTTTCCACCTAGCTGTGCTACCAGGCAAGATATACACTTTTCTGGATCTCCGTCTTCATCTCTAAAGCAGGTTGGATGAAATCAGTGGTTTATGATCTGTGTCCCCCAGTGTCTCTTACAGGTAGCCATGGGTGTCTATGGGGGTAGAGGAGGTGATCTGGCAGTGTTGTGGGCCTGCTAGAATCCACGCTTCAATAACAGAACAGCCCTGTGTGTGTGCGTGTTTGTGTGTGTGTGTGTGTATGTGTGCACTTGATCTACCTCTCTGTCTCCCTCTGCTCCTGATTCTAGATGAGATTTTGTTTGACCAAAAGGCTCTATCTCAAAAGATACTTTGAAAAACACTGGACCAAATAGTCCTTAAGTTTCTTTCTAGTTCTTTCTATGAGTTTATGAAAGCAGTTTTAAAGAGAGAGCCCCATTATCTTTAACTAAAACATGATCTTTAAAATTTGCTGCAAAATCTTTTTAAATTAGACATTTCAGAAATAACCTTGAAGGGCAAAATCAATGTTAAAATCTGTGGCTGAATACTTGGAAATGGCAACCTGTAAGGCCAACTGCATGGTTTCTACATTTTTCAGCAGAAAATGTATAATTCAATTTACTCTTGATTCTAATTTTTAAGAATATTTATTCTTTTTCTTCTTCAGAGGAAAGCATAAAATAACATCATTCACAGTCAGAAGTCACTAGAATATACCTTACAACAGAAAAGTATCAATCCTTAAAGATACCACTAGGTTCATTTTCCATCTGTCCTTTTTCCCTTCAAAGTTTATCATGTCACTGATAGACACATCTGCTGTTTCCTGTTTCTTTTCCTTTGTGACAGTCTATCAATACTGATACTAGAGAAAGAGATAGAATGTTTTCCTGCAAGGTTTGCTTTTATTGAGTCCATATTTTGGGGGCACCTATTTTAAATCCGTGCTCAGTCTGCAATGATTAAGCAATTAATGCCTATTTCAACACTATTATTTATTGATGGACTACTCATAAAGGTTGTAGCTTCAAGAGATTGTCATTCTAGAACAATTCTGCCCAATAGAACTTTCTACAATGATGGAAATATTTTATAAATGTGCTGAGCAGTTCAAATGTGCCTAGTGGGATGAATTAAGTTTTAATGTTAATTAAGTTAAACTGTCTTCAGTGCCTGGCATGTGAAAGGGTCAATAATGACTGGATGCTCTTAATAGGTTCCCCCTCCCTCCACCCCAGATCTCCCAGCTCCAGGGTAAGGTCACTTAAAAAAGTTTCCTTGAAGATTGCCAGAGATATAGACGTACTCTTCACAGCTATCCTGGTCTTTCTGGAAGTTAACAGCTAAGTGGTGTCTCTCTTACTACTAGTGATGCTGACTGCCCGCCCTCTAACTTCCTGTGCTTCCATGCTTAGCACCTTCTCAGGTGTGTGGCTTCCAGACTTCCAGCCTTTACTCTACCCTGGTCCAACTCAGGACTCATGAATGCCTCCTACAAGGCCTAGGGCCCTTGGATGTCTGCGGCCATCTGGACCACTCTACAGTATGCTGCTCTGACCTTGTTTGGTTGGCTTCATGCAGTGTTCAGTTATGGATCCTAAAATGGGCATCACCAAACTAGGGTATGATTGACAGGAGAGGTCTGAATCATGCCATATGGCACAGTTGAAGGGACTAAAAATGCATCACTTAGCAGCAGTCCCCAACCTTTTTGGCACCAGGGGTTGTTTTTCATGGAAGACAATTTTTCCACAGATCCTGGCGGAAGTAGATTGTTTCAGGATGACTCACACACATTACATTTATTGTGTTCTTTATTTATATTATTCTTTATACATTTTAGAGGTAAACTTGGGCTCAAAAAGGTGAAGTGACTTTCTCCAGGTTACCTCATTAGGAAGCAGCACATCTGTGCTTCCTGTCTACACTCTGGCTCTCAAGCTTGCCTGCCTTCCTTCCTTCCTTCCTTCCTTCCTTCCTTCCTTCCCTCCCTCCCTCCCTCCCTCCCTCCCTCCCTCCCTCCCTCCCTCCTTCCTTCCTTCCTTCCTTCCTTCCTTCCCTCCTTCCTTCCTTCCTTCCTTGGTTCTTGCTATGTTCCCCAGGCTGGTCTCAAACTCCTGACCTCAAGCAGTCCTCCTACCTTGACCTCCTAAAGTGCTGGAATTACAGGTGTAAACCACTGCGCCTGGCTTTGAGCTTGTATTCTTAACCACAAAGCAAAGCATTATAGAAGAGGAAGAGTTTTAAAAATCAATGCAGAGGACAAATCTAAAAGAAACTGGATTTTAGGTGACTATAAAGAAGAGTTTTCTAATAATTCAAGCTATTCACCACCAAACATTTCACTCTGTGAAGTACAGTGGACCCCTCATTAGCTGCTTGCAAGCCTTGGCTTAGTGCTGGCAGATCAGGAACATGGCGGAAAGCATTCTTGAACAAGTGGGAGCTCACAAGTAGTAGATGGGCTCTGTGGGTGCTTCCAAATCAAATTTCTTCTGAATATAATTTCCACTCTTTAGGACATTCATTGTCAATTTATTCCCATATGGTGACTTTTTTATTTTCCATGCAATTGATAAAAATTGTTCTTTTTCTGTGTAAAACTAGCATGCATTGAAATTGCCATAAGCACGGTGTTCTCTCCCTGTAGATGAGCCTGTATAGGAATCCAAATCATGTTTCGCTGAGGAATAAAGAATGGATCATGGAAACGCTAAGGTGATTGCAAAAAGTATTTTAAACACTTGGCAAAGTTTATTTAACTTTGTTAGTTATTAATGATCAGTGAAATAAGAGGTAGGAGAAGAAGAAAATGTCATTAGACTCTAAGTTATGCAATGAGCCCTTCAATAATTGAGTATATGCTATTATTATTTTAATATAACCCTTAGTATTGTGATGTGCCCCTTAATTATTTCTGATATACTTCATATGTGCCTTTATTTTTCAGGTATGAACTGACATTTTGATTTTTTTTTTTTTTACAAATGCATTTTCTGTTTTACAAGAAAATGCACTGAGTATACTAAAGTCCATGTTTTGATATATATTTGTATTTTCAGAAAGGGTGTTGTGTTTCTCTAATTAGAATATAAGCACTATTGGACGTAACATTGAGGAAACTATGGGACTAGAGAGCTTTCTTCTTCCTTATGAACAGTCTGTATTAATAATATATTTTCTTATTGCTTATCCCACTTTCCTCGTCAACTACTCCTTATCATGCCATCTCCAGCCAACCCTCCCCACTCTCCCCTAAATCACATAATTTGTGCCAGTGATTGGAAGAAAGTGCATACATAATCTGAGGCGGCTTATATACAGCTGCTTCCATGGAGATAGTTGTAAATTATGATTATGGAGAAAGCTTTTATTCTTTAAGTGATTATCACATGTAAATAAGCTTAAGAGAGGAAATAATACTTAAAGATGTGGGGTATGAGGTGAAACATTGGGCTCCATAGAACTTAAAGGATTCAATGACAGGCACGGGTGAGATCTGTATTTCAGAAGACGAGGGAAATTGAGGAATTGAGTCATGATTTCTATCCTGGGAGTCTGGAAGTGAGGTTCCATATGAAGTATAGGTTTTGAAGAGGGCTAGGACATTTCTAGGCAAGGTGAAGAACACAAGCAAGGAACATTAGCAGAGAAGTGGGGGAGGAAAGGGTATGTTTGAGGACTGCTGGGCAGTTTAGTTTATAGCAGAGCTCAACAAGAGGAGAAACAAAGTTAAGGAAGGAAAGTAAGCTTGGGGCTACATTGATACTTAAGATCCTTAAGTATCAGTGGAAAATTTGTTATCAGCCTGGGTAGAGATGGGGTTTTAGTCCCCTTGCTCTCCAGAGGTTGGTATTTTTCATTAACTCTGCCACATGTGTATGTACTCTCTCTTCCCTATGAATAAGATCCTTCATCATAATTATTCGGATTTATAGCACTAATGCTGAAAAGATTCTAGATTTAATATGTTGGTTGTTGACTATATGTAAATCACTGTGACTATATAGCTCCTTTTATATTTTATGTATGCATATTAATTTATGGTACTTATATTATGTAATATTAGAAACATTTGTTTCATGCATTATGTATGTCAGTGTGCATATAGTTTCTGTAAGTAGAGTTGGTTTAAGAGTACATTTGCTTAAAGCAGATAATAAAACATGTCTTCTTTTTAGATATTTCAATTTGAACAGATAATTAACATGTGGCCAAATTAGGACTCACTCTTTCAAATTCTAATTTTAGCCAAGGAATCTTGTAACTCAGCAATTATCTCTCTCTCTTCCTTCCCCTTTATTTTACAGATGAGAAAAGAGGTTTGTGCCAAAGTCACACAACCAGTTTATGCCAGGGCTCAAACTCAGTTCTCTGGTATCTTTCTACCACATACCCCTTCTTATCTGAAATCAGTGACTAATAAAAACCAAAGCATTTAAAGGCCAGTGCACATTTACAATTTAAAAAGTTAATTTCATAGACCACATCAAAATGATACAGTAGTCATACTTGAGTTAATGGCATTACATTATCAGGCAGGCATAGTTTCTAACAAATCGGTTATTATTACAAGTGGTACCCCCAAATTCCTAACAAAAGTTAACCTGTGGCAATATTGGGAACAAACAGAAGGACACTCTTCACAATGAGAACATTTCCTCTCCTACATATGGCTACTTTATCTTAGTTTATAATCCAGCCTTTAACAATCGGTCATTGGGCCATCCTGGAGCATCAAGGTCATAGCACTTGGAGGCCCATAAATAGCCCCTCGTGATGGTCACTGCAACCGTCGTCTGTATTATTAGCAGGCACTCAGGGCTCTGCTGCACGTGGACTTGTGTTTGTCCTTGTAATTCTGGGACATTCTCTAGGGAAGAGGCCGGACTGATTTATCTCCATCACCCCAATGCAGGTACAACACCAGGCACAAGGTATGTGTTCAAGACTGAAGCAATGTTTGAACACTTCCAAGGGACAGAAAAGCAGTCCGCCTGAGAAATGACTTTTTCTGGATTCTAACCAGTGTTAATTCACCTGGAAGCGAAGGCAGTTTTCACCCCTCGACTGAGCTCCGCTTTTCTCTTCCAGATAAGGCCCGGGAAAACACCAAATAAGGAAGATAGAGCGTAAATTAGGCTTGAGTGGCTGCTATTCACTTGGGAGGCCTTATTGTTTTCTGTCCTTTGTCCCCGTCGCGACCCCTGCCATCCTCCAGGTCCCGCGCTGCCCTGGGAAGACTGAACCCAGGACGGCAGGGGAAGGGGGAACTGAAAAGACGCGGAACCAGAGGCGGAGGGATGGCGCGGACGCGGGGGAAGGAAGAGCGACGGGACCGGCAGGCCTAGCTCTGAGGAGGCAGCGGCGGCGGCGCGGGGATGGAGCCCCTGCGGGTCCTGGAGCTGTACAGCGGCGTGGGCGGCATGCACCACGCGCTGAAAGGTGAGAGCCGACCGCGCGGCCCTCTCTGTATTCGCTCGGGGCCTCTTGTCCAAGCACCGGCGCCAGGGAGGGGCGGAGCGGCGAGACGCGGGGGGCGGAGACGGGGAGCGGGGCGGGAGGAGGAAGCCCTTGGTTGTCCTGGAAACCGCCCCAGGGCGCCGCCCCGTCGGCACCTCCGGGCGGGAACTTCCATCACCCGGCGCCGAGCGGCCTCCTAGGGCCCAGTTTCTGAGCACTGAGTCTCAAGGCTGTAAATCAAACTCAAAAGGTATCGACAAAGTTAGGGAGACTGGCGAGCCCCCGGCCTAGTGCCAAGCCCCAGTGCTAAGTGTGCAGTCATCTGGAAGCCCGGACTCGGTCTTTTACCCTGGAGGATGTCACAGCGGGGGAGGGGAGGGGAGGGAGCTGAGCAGGGAGCGCTCTTGAGAGATGGATCTTGGAAGATTAACCCCAGTCCAAGGTAGAAGTTAGTGAATACTAAATAGGACTGTAGGGGAAGCAGAGAGGAAAAACTTGGAAGTCTGATCTTTGGAAAGAAACATGTGGTTTCTGTAGTTCTGCGTTTAGTTGCCACAGAATTGAGTTCAAACTTGAGTTCAAACTTCGTTGCAGTGTGACCTCTAGCTAGTTCCTTTACATTTTAAAACCTGTTTCCTGGTTTTAAAGTATGAAACGTAGTATTTTCAGAGGAGGATTATTATGATGATTAAAGATGAGGCCTGTAAAGTGCTGGTTAGTGCCTGATACGTTGTAGCCACTCCAAATATTATAAATTATTATCACTATTACTTTTTATGTGCCTCTTTCATTTTGAGGTTTTAAATTTCTTTGGTGCTACGTTGGAACTGAAAGATTTATTTTTGGTGATATTCACTCAAAAATGTTAGAGTTCCTATTCTGTGCCACGTACTGTGCTAGGCTCTTGAGATATGGAGTGACGAGTAGGCTTTGAACTTGCCCAGTGTTTATTCTTAAATTACTAAGACAACCACCAAACTGAAACTTCCCTGCTTCCTTATTTAGTACCAAGGCTAACACAAAACTAACATTGTAAGATACAGACAGTATTTAATGGGTTGAGCATGTAAGTTTTTTGACCAAATGTATTGAGTTTAGATTCTAGACTAGGTTAGTGAATGTTAAATTTTTACTACTTAATTTGCTGGCTTTTTAGCTTCATTTCTCATATTAAAACTTACCAGTATGAAAACAAAACAAAAACTCTAATACTATTTGCTCTCCTAATTTTGTAAGGTTATATAATGTCAGCATTTTCCAATATCTTGAAACTATGAATATGATTTTAAAAGTTGCTTAGTACTTTATCATAAACTGTAATTCAGCCACTACTTAAATGTTGAATATGTAGATTGTTCCTCATTTTTTAGCAAGTACAATATGCTGTAGTTCCATCCTTGAGCATAAATCCTGATTTTCTCTTTAAGATTTTCTAAAGGTTGAATTAATTCATTCAACAATGAGATTTATTATGTGCTAGTTATTGAGTGAAAAACTAAAGGCTTTTCATAAGATAGCAAGTTGCTTTTCAGAGGTTTATGAGTGCCTTGCTCAACTACATATTCATCAGGATTACACGTTATCCATTTTCAACTTTTGCTAATTTGATAGGGGAAATTGTATAATTTTAACTAAGTTTTTTTGAGTTAATGAAACGGTTAAATATTTTCTATCCTGTTAGCCAATGCAACCTGAATTTCTACAGTTTTTCTATTGCCACTGCTACTATACTGAATCTAAGATACTATCATCTCTAATTTAAATTGTTAAAATAGCTTCCCAACTGTTCTTCCTTCCACTCAGCCTTCCTATTCCATCCATTCTCCACATTGCAAGCAGAATGATCTTTTCCACAGTAAACCAGATCATGCCACTTCCCTGCTTAAATGGCTTGCTTCTCTTTGAGGTTAGAATCACAGTCCCATATTCCTACTAGGACTGTGAAATCTGGCTTCTGTCTCCTCTTCAATCTTACCTGCTACTCTTTCCCTGTTTCTCTAGTCTAGGCTCTCTGGTTTTCTTTTTCTCTGTTCCTCAAACCTTCCAAATTCCTTCTGTGTTGTGGCCTTTGCTTTTGCTGTTACCTCCAACCAGAGTACTCTAACCACGGATTTTTCCACTTTAGCTTCTTTATACCTTTCATGTCTTCATTCATTTGTGGCCTCCTCAGAGAGACCTTTCCTGGCTGACCCTGTAATCCAAGTAGCATTCCTGCTCTCCCTGCTTCTCTATTCTCTCATCTTTTGGTTTGAAGTCTACATGTTAGGGATACTGACTCTTAATCATATTCATGCAAATATTTTTCCCATACTTGTTTGTCTTCCAGTGTTCACTTATTTGATGTATTAAAGTTGTAAATTTATCTGTAATAAAATGCATTGCCCCTTTACATGTGGTTTTTGTGTAGTAGTCAAGACTAACAACAACAGCAGCTAACTTCATTGTTTATTAAGGAACTTCTGTTAGGCCGTGTTCTAAGTATGTAATAAGCTAGCTAGTGGTAGAGCCAGTATTCTAACCTAGGTCTGTCTATGTGATCTTTTAACCATGCTGTGTTGTCATTGTTCTGCTTAGAGCCACTAACTTAACTTGAATTTACACATTAAATCATTGTATGAGGCAGCAAAATGGGAATAGTAATGAACTTCAATTTTGAGTGTTTTTTATATAAGGTTTAAAATGGAATTTTTTATTGTGGTAAAGTATGCATATCATAAAATATACTGTTTTAACTATTTTTTAAGTGTCATTAAATACATTCACAATGTTGTACAACTGTCACCACCATCCATTTCCTCACATTATTGAATTTTAATAGTTATACAAAGTATATTTAATTTCTTTCACAACATGATAGATTTGTCCCAAACCCAATGAACGTTTTAATTCCTTATTAAAAATAAATTTTTTGTTTTTACCAGTTTATGCAATATGCTGTTGCATTGTTGTAGTCACTAACGTAGATGCTTCTATATTTTCTAAATTTCATTTAACTTTATTTTTTATCTGCATGCCCATGTATTTACATAGTCCATATTCTGTGCTTTTCCTCCTTGTTTCTGTACAGCATCTAGCACAGTACCATACTCTCTGTAGGTGACTGTTAAGTTTATCATTGAATTGATAGCAGGGACTACAGGGACCCATCACTGTGCCTGGCTAGACTGTTTTCTGTACAGTAAAATATTCCAGGCAGCCTTGAAAGCAAAAGACCTACGCTTCCAAATAATTTCTAAAGGTCTTCCAAAGTGTTGGTTTTGAGTTTTAGCCACAAAATACTTAATCATAATCATAAGAATTGCTCAGCTTTAATATTTTCTGTTAAAATTTTAAGCCTCTTGTTTGTCACTCATTAGACTGTTCATTTGCTGAATCTCTTTGTCTTTATTTCTCAATGACTTATATGCCAAATCGGGACTCTACCAAACCACTTTGTAACTAGATGTGTTTATAACTGAATAAGGCAAGTACATTATAATAGAGTGTTTTTCCATGTAGATCTGAATGTCACTTAAGGATATTTTTGGAACATCAGTTGTAAGGGGCTGGAATGTGAACTACTTAATTTTTCTTCTTTTATACCTATCTGTCTTTGGGATTGTAAAATTTTCCTTCTTCTGCCTATTTTCCCATAGTTACTTCTATATAACATGTCAGATTTAAAGTGAAACAACGTAAAAATTTGTCCCATTTAAAAATATTTGTCATTTTTTAATGTACTGGGATAAGGCAGAAAAGGAATGTCAAGAGAGCCTGAGTGCAGCCATTTTGACTGATGCCAGACCCTAACCACCCTGAACAGGGAAGTTGCCAGCAAGTCGCTGGCCTGGGACCACCTGAGAATGAGTGAATTACTAAGCCAGGTGCCTTACAAACTTGTACTTACCTTTCTATGACTGCCATTTATGACTAACCTTTATGGCCTGACCTCAAGACAATGTTGGTCACGTATGACTGTTGAATATTTAAAAACATTACCAGTGCACCATAAGGGGTGCCCTCCTGCTCAGGAGAGGACCCCTACTCTGTCTGTGGAGTAGATCTATTGTCTGTCTCTCAATAAACTTTCTGTCTCTGTCGCTAGTTGACTTGCTCTCAAATTCTTTCCACTGTGAAGCCAAGAACCCACTTGGTGAGTTCAGACGGCCTTCCTCCCTTCACTGGGACACACCCTACATTAATCTGTTCTCTGGTATATATGGAAGTTAGTAGAGTGTGTTTTTCCAAACTTGAAATACAAAGAAGACATACATAGGTTGAATTTTGTGTATTCAGTAAAGGGGAATCCTAACTTCCCACTGGATGATCGAATTACTTATCTTTTATGTGATGAATAATGTATGCTTACTTCACTGCAAAGTATTCATTACTGTAGTCCACAGATCAAAGTACTTCCTCAGTGCCAATGAATAGATGACCAGTTTCATTTGTTTTAGGATCTATCTACTGGGTTTTTTAAAGGAAGCTCAATAAATGGCACTCCACTTCCCAATTCTGAACGAATTGAGAAAGAAAAGAGTAAGGCAAATAGGAAATAAACTTCTGTATCATTTTTATTATTAATAAAGGCTGAGCTGGACGATGTAGCTTTGTGAGAGGGCAAAATGGGTCAGCTAGTATTGAATTAGAGAATTAGGTAGCATACCTTCTGGGCAGAGCACATGTTCCCTGTGGCTGGTTTATTCCCAAAAGGAAGATAGGTGGAGCTGAGCCAAGCATGCCCAGTTTATTCTTCCCAAATGAGTCAATTAGAGAAGTTATTCCTCCTTCCATGGAAGAGGAGGTAAAGGGATGGGATGAGGGAGGAATTTAAAAATGAATGGAAACCACTCACTTGGAAGACACATCAGTAGTGGGAACACGCACACACATACACCTACATCTTACATTCTTCATTACCTTTGCTACATGCTTTTAGGAATCCTTCAGATGTTATGCTTTTTCTACTTAATAAATTCTATTAATTTTTTAGTATTTTACTTAAACTGTCTCTGATAGTGATTTGGTAGTGTCAAATAGTTTTATTTATTTATTTTTATTTTTTTATTATTTTTTTTTCAAATAGTTTTAAAAATGATTTTTGTATCAGCTTGGTCTTTATTATATCGTGTTATTATATAATTTGGTACTATGAAATAGTAATAGTAGACAGTGTTTATGTAAGACAGTTGTGGGAGAGGCTGTTTAGTCTCCCAACTTAGGAGTATAGTTCTGAAGTCAGAAGGCCTTGAATGAAATCTAGCAGTTTAGTCTACTAGTTTAAGAATACAGTTCTGTAGTTAGAAGGCCTTGGTTGAAATCTTGCTTGTCACTTCTACCTGTGTGACATTAGACAAAAACCAAACTTTCTTTGCCTCAGTTTCTTCTTCTATAAAATGGGGGCAATAATAGTACTTATCTCAAAGGGGAGTTCTGAGATTATAAATTCATTTTTAAAAAGTACTTTAATAGTGCTTAGAATGTAGTAAGTACTCAATAAATATGAGCAACTCTTATTCATAAATCTTAAAAGTTGTAGAAAGTTATTACTTGTCATTAAAAGTGGCCTCTAGAAGAAATTGATTATTAAATATTTGAAGTTATCAAAGAACTTTCAGATTAAATTTGAATTACATAGGAATAGATTGATGAAGGAAAGCATTATTTATAGCCATAAATGATGACATAAGATGAATACAAACAGGTGAAAGAGATGGCAGTGAAGAGAATAGACTATTCTACACACATTTGCCCTCTTGATTCTCTAAAAAGTGTCTTACCTTCTCTGCTAGGGGACAGATCTCCCAACCTATATCCATTTTGGGTTCATTTCCCTGGCCTTTTTCCCAGTGCTTTCTGAATTGCTCCATATGTTTCTCTGAGTGATACCATCAATGCCATTTAGGAATCAGGCAGATCTGCCACACACTAGCTGTGTGAATACCAACCTTTCTGAGCCCAGGTACCTTATCTGTGAGATGGACATGGTAGTACCTTATCACAGGGTGTTATGGGATTTACATAAAACAAATGATGTACAAAATATAATGTAACTACTCAGTAAAGCTAGTTCTTGTCTTTTTTCTATACTGTTTGGAACTAGCTTAATTGTATTGGGTTTCCTCATTGATAAAATTGGGATAATAATATTAACTTTATGGGCCTGTTAGGAAGATGAAACAACGTGTACTACACAGACCTTATATATTAGGTTGGTGCAAAAGTAATTGCGGTTTCAGACCATGAATTTTAAATCATTGTATTCATAGTTCCTGGTACATAGTATATAAGTAATACTGTTGATGTCGCTTAGAAAATTGAATATTGTCATATGCTTATTATTGGTATTTATTGTAACTTGTTCATATTGCCATTGGTATAATCTTTATTTTTTTATTGCTTTGTAAGAGCTCTATCTACATCTAGGACATCAACTGCCTCATTTC
>CAUYPO010110301.1:0-34931 GCA_963574435.1 Cheirogaleus major
ATCTCCTTCCCAACCTATCCCCAGAGGTTTCAGGTCCGCCAAGGCCTTAAAAGCGTGTGTGCTTCCCCGTTCGGGGTCTTCCGCAACATGTAAGAAGAAAGGGAACCCCATTAAAGCGCTGTCAGAAGAACTCCAGTTGCCGCGTCTTCCTTGCTGGCGAGGCGGGCGCGACACAAAGTAAGTTGAAAACCTTCTGGAAAGGATTCACCCTTCTGGATGCCATTAAGTACATTGGTAATTCATGGGAGGAGGTCAAATGTCAATATTAACAGGAACTTGGAAGAAGTTGACTTCAACCCTCATGGATGACTTTCAGGGGTTCAAGACTTCCATAGAAGAAGTAATTGCAAATGTGCTGGAAATAGCAAGAGAACTAGAATTAGAAGTGGACCCTGAAGATGTGACTGAATTGCTGCAATCTCATGATAAAACTTGAACAGATGAGGAGCTGCTTCCTGTGAGTGAGCAAAGAAAGCAGTTTCTTGAAATGGAACCTACTTCTGGTGCAGATGCATTGTTGAAATGACAACAAAGGATTTAGAATATTCCATAAACTTAGTTGATAAAGAAGCCAGCAGGGTTTGAGAGGACTGATGCAATTTTGGAAGAAGTTCTACTATGAATAAAATGATGTCAAACAGCATCTCATGCTACCAAGAAATTTTTCCCTCAAGGGAAGGGTCAAACTTCACTGTAGTTATATTTTAAGAAATTTCCACAGCCACCCCAACCTTCAGCAACTGTCACCCTGATCAGTTAGTAGTCATCAACATCAAAGCAAGAACCTCCACCAGCAAAAAGATTATGACTTGCTGAAGGCTGGGATGACTGTTAGCATTTTTTTAGCAATAAGTAGTATATTTTAACTAAGGTTAGGTCATTAAATATGAAATGTCATTAAATATGAAATGTCTGATTTCAAATCAAAAGTGTAGTTTATTCTATCTCAAACAAGAACCAATACAATTAATCAAAGTATGCACCTAAACTATCAACACAGTTTTGCCATCTTAACGGTAGCTTGTTTACGCCAGCAGTGAAGAAGCCTGGAGAGTAAGTATCAAAGAAAGCGTGAGAGGCCTTTTCCACAGCTTGTTGAGAATTGAATAATTTTCCTTGTAAGAAGTGATCCAACGCTTGAAAGAAGTGGTGGTCAGTTGGCTCAAGATCTGGTGAATGTGGTGGATGACAGAGGGTTTCCAAGTCCAGCTGCTGTAGTTTGAGCAGCATTGTTTGTGCGACATGTGGTTGAGTGCTGCCCAACCATTGTGCAGAATACTTGTGGTTGTCAAAAAGAATCCATTTTTCATCACACATAACAATACAGTGTAGAAATGGTTCGCCTTTATGTTGTGACAACAAAGAAAGGCAAGCTTAGAGATGATTTTTCTTTTGATGCTCATTTAATTCATGTGGTACCCATCTATCCAGCTTCTTTTTCATTAATTTATTAACAAGTAATCAATGATCTGTTAATGTTTGACTGACAAACACTTATAAATTTCTTACCATACACCAAGCAAAGAAGCACGCTTTGTAAAAATAAATGTCTATTAGCTGATGCATTGACTCTCAATGAAAGTTATTTAAAATTTTCACACTCAGAAAGAAATTGAATGAAATCAAGTCTATTATACAGCTGAACAACAGCAGAACTGGAACCCAAACATATTTATTTTTAGGCATACAAAGATTTATCTTTCTGGTGTAGTAATGAATTGAAAAGTCAGAAAGTCTGTAAAAATAGCTGACCCTTGTAAGAGGTCAGATCTAAGACTTCATCGATTTTCATGTTTAGGGAGGTGTCTCAAACTGAGTTCACGTTTTCCATCTCCAGAGACTTATTGATCTGTTAAGTAGTGAAGGTACCTGGTAATGAGCTCGTAGTTAAGAGTTGATTTGAAATGGAATTTTTATAGAACCAATTTTTGGGTTGCTTAAAGTTAATTGCTTTGTACCTAATTTAAGTCCCACAGGGAGCAATTCTGATCTCCCCCAGCAAACTTTATCTTAAATGAGGCTGATCTGTAATCCTTTTACATGTTTCTGGGTACCCATCAGTAAATACCACGGGATGCATTAAGTTTCTAACGGTTACTATGTGGCTTTAACACCCTCCAAGGACTTTACTTTTGGCAAAGAAGTTAGTTGTCTTCCTGGAGCCCTGTCCATTCACTGTACCAAATAAAAATTATGGGAAGATGTTGAGCTTTGTATTATTTATGCTTATTCAAGCAATAGATCACAGTTGCCTGGCAACTTGCAAGAGATATAATGCTGTAAAAGGAATGAATGAAACAGAGACATACACAAGACACTGCATGGAGAATAAAAGACCATCAGGACTGCAATAATCAGAAAGAATCCAGATGTTGCCATTAGCCAGCCCATAGCAGTGGTTCTCAAAGTGTGGTCCCTGGACCCACAGCATCAACCTGTCCTGGGAACTTTTTAGAAATGCAAATTCTTGGGCCTCACCTCAGATCTCCTGAATGAGAAACTCTGGGAGTGGAGCCCAACAATCTGTATTTTAACAAGCCATCTGGGTACAATAAGGTTTGAGAAAGCTAAGCTAGAGTAATGGGATTTTGCTGAAATAGAATTATGAGGTGGGTGTGGTCAGTAGCAGGAATGCTCATAAACATGTCAGGTTTTGTCTGAGATGCTGAAGCAGAGATTAACAACATGGAGAAGTGGGCTGCTAATAGAAGTTCATGCTAAAGGGCTCCAATAACTATTTCCCATTTGGAGAAGGAATGGAATTCTAAGCTGAGCCCAGTCAGGAACCAAAAGACATAAGTAGGGTGATAGACAAAATCATGAAATGGTTTTCTACTCCTGCCTGGTTTTTACTGACATCTCTTGCCTGGACACACACTGGAGTTAATAGAGGTCTCCAACACAGGAGGAAACTCATTGAAGATGGAGCCTAAAGGGAAACAACCCTTTCATTCATCTAATGTCACTTGTAAGACAATGCACCCAAAGCTAATAGAACTGAGCTCACAGGGTATAAATAGGTGAGCTCTGGGTAGCCCATCAGGGGAACAAAGAGACCTTTCAGAAAGGCTTGATGACTCTCTGTGACACCATCCCAATTTTGGTGGACAATGGAGGTTTCATTCGTGTGACTAGAATAGGTCATTTACAAAGCATTGGATGCTCTCTCAATGGATCTTATTATAGAAGTAGCAGTAAAGAATTATTTGACAAAGAAAACTAATGCCAAGGATACCAAATTATTTTATAGAATCCAGAGTATATGAACATGATAAAATATAGTTATGAGGGCTTGTGTCGAGCAAGTTTTCAGACAACTTGGGTTTAGCCATGGATTCCAATGATTAGAATGGCCTCCAAAAATGACTTGAATATTAATTGTGTATTGATTAAATATTTAACAGAATTGGATTACAGTTTGGCCTCTGGCCCAGTTTATCAGTGGTGCAAATTAATCAAAAGGATGAGTTGCCTTAGAAGAGTGGTTTTCAGACTTAGTGCATTAGAATCCCATTGCAGGGCTTGTTAACACAGATCATAGAATTGTACCCATAGAGTTTCGGATTCAGTGTGTCTCAGGTAGGCCTGAGGATTTGTAATTCTAGCAAGCTCTCGGGTAGTATGGATGCTGCCAGTTGACGTTTTGAGAACCATGGGAGGAGACAAAGCACTGAAGAGTAGGGATGTGTTTCGAGGATTGAACTGTAGGAAGGAGGCAGAAGAAGAACCATTCCACTGCACTAAAGCTGAAACTGACTGCCCCTCGTATTGGGTTCTGACATTCAGCAATGAGAGATTTTAGGCAACCTTTGAATGATTAGGAGATCACTTTTGGAAGAGTAAAAAGGAAATCAGACTTCCTTATACCTATATAACTTTTAAGAAGTTCCCACTTCAGTGAGAATCAAAACAAGGGCCTTAAAGGAATGTGTCTGTGAGGCTGGCTGCCCTACCTGCTGGCTGCCTGCTTCCAGAAGGCTAGCTGAAAATCGTGCAGGCATGTGGGAAATTTCCCTCTGCCGAAGCTGGCCTTGGTATGTGGCTGCAAGGCAAGCATGGCCAGGATGTCGGTCTCTTCCTGAGTGCTCCACCACTCACACACAGAGGCTGCCGATGGCCCGTGCTGTTATCCTCTGGACCCGAGCACGCATGACCTTTTCCTCAAAACCTCTGGCGCACATCCCAGGTCTCCCTGCAGCCTCAGGGCGGAGCATGCTGTGCCGCCTCAATGCTGGAGCAAGCTTCTTCACAGAGAAGGGCTGTGAGCAGAGGAAAGCACCAGCTTGCCAGGCTTTTGTGGAACTTGGTTTTATGTGCCTGATTCGGCTTTGAGTCGATCACCATCAGGAGTCCCCTGGCTGCCCAGTGCCCAGTGACTGAGAGGTTTGACTCATGCAGGGGAGAAGATGGAAGGGAGGTGGCCTGCAGAGGGGTCTGTTTACCATGGGGATTTGCTTGGCCACACTGTGCTGAAAGTGACTCACGAGGAAGACAGAAGCCAACAGTTCATAGAACGTAGGACTATTTCTATCGCTCACATGTCATTTGGCCCAGCTAAACCAGCCCACAGAGGGAAGTGCTGCCACCAACACCTCCGTCATTTGGGGGAAGGGCAGCAGTGGGGATTTCTAGGACTCACTCATTCCCACACATTCTCACACATTCAGACACATGGATGAGAGTTTGACGATCGCTGGCCTCATCTCTGTAGGGCAGGGTTAGAAAGCTCAAGGTCACTCCCTTCTTCTGCATGCTCCCCATCTCCTGACTTCTCTTGGCCTAGCCTGTGTTCCAGAGCAATGGTCTCTGTGTTCTTGGTCTGCATGGTCAGCTTCTTGGGGGACCACCCTGGAGCAAGGAGGCCTAACTTTCTCCAGCTTCTTGGCCTGGGACTGGGTGGATAAGTCAGCCTTGCAGGTGTAGGAAGCAAGGCCCAGGCCCCTTAAAGAGTCACTGAAAAATCACGGACATGAAGCAGATTGATTAATAGAAGAAAAAAACAGAGACCCAAAGATACAGGGAAAATCATCCATTTTTTTGTGCTTAGGTACAACAAAGTGTGGACAGCCGTGTAGAAATATGATTAGACAGAAAGGTTATGATCTAATGCTAATGGACCAAGCGGGGAAACTCAGCAAGGCCTGTCAATCTAGACTCTTCTTGACCTCTCTGAACACAACACACATTCCTTCCTTCTGGGTGTGGGACAAGGCTCTCTCTGCAATGGGGGTCTTATGACCTACAGTCAAACAAGGTAGGTCAGGTAGTTTCTTTATGGCCTGTTTTTACATGGAATAATTTTAGTTTTTATGGCTGGCTTTCAGGAAAAGGGGTTCTGGCTTTTATGATCCATTTTTGAGGAAGAGGGACTCTAATTTCTATGCCTAGCCTCAGGGAAGAAAGGGAAAAAGAGGCAGGAGGACAGGAGATGGTAAGAGAAAACCTATTGCTTCTGAGACCTTCATTTTGGGGTACTATTTTCTGATCCCCACAGGGAAGACTTGACTGTCTTTAAATTCTGAGTGGGGGGTCAGAAACCCCACTATATTCTCTAGTCTACTTATTACAGAAAGTCAAATGGAGCTGATATTGTGATCATCCTTTAGCAATATGTGTCTCTTTTATCAACCAGAATCCTCAAGGAGAAGCAAAGTGGGCATTAGGATCTGGGCACCAGCCCCAGCCCCACATCACACCCAATTTCCAAGAAGCTCTGAGACATGCTTTCCCATGAGGGCTCCCCTTATGCCAGGATTTATCGGGAGGTGTGGAGGTTTGTTGGCAACAGGATAGTGTAGACAGGAAAAGGACTGAGACTTGGCACTAGACATGCCCACTGGGGGAGGGGTGGCTAACAGGAGAGGTTAAGGAAGGCACAGGTACAAGTGCAGCCTTTCCACATGCCCATTCAGCTAAGTAGTTGGCACAGGTCCTCCAAGTGGATGGTAAATTATGCCAAAAGGTGAGCAGGACCCGCTGAGAATCGGAGACAGACAATTCTTGGAAGTCAGGCCAGGCTTCCAGCCTCTGGTAGATTTGTCCATGGGAATCCAGGCCCCAGCACTGACTAAGAGACAGAGCTCAATTCTCCCCTGACCTTACCTCCAAGAAGGAGGGAGGAACCATCCAGAGCAGGACAAGAGACAATGAGATGAGAACCAAGGTCAGAAAGTCCAGCATGCTTGGCTGCCTCCCTGGGAGAAGCTCAGGTCTAGGAGTTCTGTAATTATAGCAAGGATGTGATTAGACCAGAAAGCTGCACCCCAGGGAAGAGGGAGGAAGCCCAGCAGGCAGCATGAGGGCTAATAAAGAGTGAGGATGACTCTGGTAACAGATAGGAAGCCCAGGGGTCAGCTGGTTCAACCTAATCCAGAGAGTGACTCAATGCTGAGGCGCCACTGCTGGGGACAGGTGGGGAGGTACTGAACCTGTTTCAGTACTTCCTGTCTCAAGCCCACATTAGTGTGTGGGGACTGAGACCTGAAGTTGGGCAGGGGATGGGAGTGAATCTGGCTATAGACATCACGGATCTGCAGAAGGTGGTCATGAGACAGGCTGAAACCTCTGCAATATGTACACGCCAGGAGGGCCTGGGACCCAGACAATCATCTCAATTTAGACCTCTGATTGGCCCAAACAGATGTGTGAGTGCCTGCAGACAGTGCTCTGGCACTGGCAGCCATGAGAGCAGCTGGCCTTGCTGCAATGGGCCAGCCTCCAGCTCACACCAAGATGCAGCTAGGGTTTCTAGTGTCATTTTTGGAAGAGTTTTGTTGGATGAGTTAACCTGGAATCATCGTGCTTTCCTTCGAAACTGTTGTTCCTTTTGTCTGCTCTGCCTCTGGGCAAGATCTGTAGCCCTTACTTGCTGCTACTTCCTACCATTCTAATAATAGCTCATTGTTAGGCAGACATGATGCAAATGTGCTTCTCATCATCTTGAGAGACTTGGAGGGGAGTCTTACCTTCTTATTTAAGTACTTTTTAAATCTTTTTTTATTTTGGTTTGTTTTCTTCATTTGCCATCAGTTGGGTAGAGAATAGTAGGCAAGAGGTTGATGGAGGAAATTGGCAAAAATCGGTGCATCGTGAGTTGCCTTTTCCATAATCTTCTGATCTGTCCTCACACCTGCTATTAAAAGTACCTTGTGCAATGAAACTGCCCTTAATGTGTGTCATCAGTGAGCTTACTGAATTTGGTATGTGCCTTCAGCGACCTCTCACCAGACCATTTGAGGAATCATCAACATGACCACCTTGTGTTGCTCTTTAGCAGGTAGGAACCAGGCACATCCACCCACTGACCCTCCACTTGGAGCATTTTGCATTTAAGATATTTCTGGTTCACCTTCTTGAACCTCCTCTCTTCCCACTTCCACCCATCTTCTTTATTACTCCCTAGGAAGGAAGCTGAAAGGCAAACGACTTTACCACTGAGGGAAAAATCCCTGACAATCTGGGAACCAAGGAAAGCCAGGGAAACACCCTCAACCCTTAAGGTGAAGCTCCCAAGAGCAAAAGTTCCAAGAACCTGGAGCCCCAAACCCAGGCACCTTTTTCAAGATAATGGAATCTTGGACTGGGAACACATATGCTTCTTTGTTTATCTCAGCCTTTCTTCAAGACCATTTTTGTAGTCACACACAGGTATTTTGTGGGCTCAAAGGAAGGGCCACTAACTTCCCAGGCTTGTGGCCACAGCACACTTTCCCTCTGTGTCCTTCCTGTGGCAGCCAAGGCTGCTCCTTGAGCCATGGGGTCGCCAGGTGGCAGCACTCCGGACAGAGCCACCCCTCCGCACCTGAACACCTGCACCCTTCCTCTGCTGCGGGCTGCCAGCAGCACACGTGTGTCATTGATTTCTGCCTCCTTTATGGACTTCGGCATTTTTAACATTTGTTTGTTTAACTGACAAATAAAAAGTATATAAATTGAGGGTTTACAACATCATGTTGCAAAATGTATATACATTGTGTAACAGTTGAATTAAACTAATTAGCATATGCATTACCTCACATACTCATCATTCTTTGAGGTGAGGATACTTACAATCTACTCTCTTATTAATTTTCAAGAACACAATACATTATTATTAATTATGAATGTCTTGAACTTACTTCTCCTGGCTGCCTGAGATGCATCCTTTCACCAGCCTCTCCCTGGATCCCCCGGTTTCCAGCTTCCTTTGTTCCAGTGTTTCCACTCCTTCTTTCCAGCCAGAATGCTCTCCTCTCTCTCTTGCTACCCATTCAAATCCTCTCTGTGGTTCAGGGTTCAAAACAAGTTCCAATCCTGCTGTGTTCCCCCGTCCCCCACTCTGGTTCTCACTGGTATCTCTTTTAATTACATTCTCTAGCACTCGTTACTGTGCTGTGACTCACATCCTGAATGCTCATGTGAATCACCTGTGGACTGCCTAAAAAATAGAGACCCTGACCAGACAGACCTAATCAGGATCTCTGTGGGTGAACTGCAGGCACCTGTGATTTTACAGAGCTTCACAGGTGATTCTAATGCGCAGCTAGAGATGACAAACACAGGTGTATATAGATGACTAATTTTCATGTTTAAGCATAGCATGCCTGTTGCCCCTTATCTGTCTCATGAATAGATGCTTTTAAACTCCTGGATGACAGAAATCATATCTTTCTCATTATTGGTACCCTCCACTTTGCAGCTGTACTTAACTTAATGTTAGGTCCAGGACTGAGACTTTTAAATTAGTATTTTGATATATAATTCTGTAAATAGAGAATTCACCTAATGGTTCAACAAATATTTTTGAAAACGCTCACTGTGCCACTGGAGCTATGAAGGTGAAAGCAATATTAGCCTTTTTAGACTGGAGTCATTGGCTAGCAGGTAAAGGTTGTCAAGAATGTCATTGGTTGCCCAGGCACGCATGCACACGCATGGGCTGCATCCAGGTGCCCGGGGAATGGGTGTGTGTGCAAGGGAGGGGGTCTGTAGCTCTCTGCAGGCCGCGGGCAGCTCTTTGTCCCATCCCTCTGCTCCCAGGGCTGCCCCGGGAAATGTTGGAAAGATCACATGGGGCTTCTTTTAGGTGCCTCACATTGTCTTTCCTATATCCTTCATCTTCCCTGAAGTATTTTCTCCTTCTAGTGCCAGGTGCCTGGTATCCCCAGAAGATCTCTTCCTTTCCGTTTAACAAAACCAATTCTTAAGAATGGATCTTATGAATAAATTCATAGGAAGCATACTTTACTGATAAAGCACTTGTATCTTACAAATAAATAAGAAAAGTAACGTTTATCAAGTTCCTGATGTGTGCCAGGCTCTGCTATGTTAAGGGCTTATCAAATTAAATAGGGGAGGTGATTGGAGAGCTGGGGACTCCTATACCTCAGCACCATGACACATAGATGGTTGCCTTCTCTTCCTCCTCCGAAGGTGTGCCCAGTCTGTTAGTCTTAATTTAAGATCCTTTCCTGAGCAGAGCTTGGAACCTCTCTGTGGTTTATCTTTCTATGAGCAACCAGTTTCCTTTGTTCCCAACTCCTTTTCCAAGAGCCACAAGGTTACTCTCTAGACAAGGTTACTGGTTTCAACGGTAAGCCCTGGGAAAGGTCAGTTTCCAGTGAGGGCTGCCATCTTGACGAATGGCCCTGTTCGATCTCAATGCATGCTTTTGTATGCAATCTATATACATGCAATATCAGTCTCTATCAATCTACATGTACTATCAATCTCTATGCAATATCTCTTTCTGTGTGCAGTATCACCCCTCTATATGCAATCTGGCAGCAATCTGCTTACCCCAAGAGGTCATAATAGTTCCTGCCTCATAGGGTTGCAGTGAAGATTCAATGAAATAATGCAGGTGGAGAACCTAAAACAGTGCTCCACACAGAGCAAGCACTCCACAGAGGTCCTCGCTCTTGTCCTCACTTTCCCTTCTGAACAGACCGTTGACGGTATGATGTCCCTCAGGCCACCTCCATTAGTTCAACCCACCTAATTTCCTCCATTCTGCCCTCCACCCCCAAACTCTCCTTTCTTCCTCTTTCTAGAGAGTTTCCATCAACGGTGGTGGAGGTGGTAGTAAGAGTAGGAACAGAATTTAGAGTTGACAGTGAGTTATTTCGTGTTGCTGCTTAGCCGTCACTAATCACCATCGCCTCCTGAGCGCCAGTGACATGAGAGGGGCCTGGCTGGAAAGGTCTTCAGGAGCCACTCCAGCTGCAGCTTCCAGCCCCTCCTTGCTTCCGGCCACTTGTGACTCTCTGAGCAGCCACTAGACACCATGTCTTCTCGTTAGACTTGTTTCACATGAACTTTACTGTCACTAGGAATCTAGTCACCGTCCTGAGGCAGGAGCCGCTGCTTTGTTAATCCTGACCCAGTTGCAATGTCAAGAAGAAAAGCTGGCAAAAGTTAGGTTCCAATGTTATAAATGGCTACTTAGCATGCCGTCTCTGTCCAAAGAGAGAAACATAGGTGATTCTAAAAGTAAGTAATTTACCACGACACAAAGAGAGTTAAAGGGAAATTGACTTTGTAGCATAAAACAGTGGTGACATATAAACTTGCAGAAAGAGTAGAAAGGACATTCGACTTTAGGGTAGATCCATAGAATGGATTTAAAATAAATGTGTCGTTATGGGAAGGGCTGAGAATCTCTTAGGCTCTTTAACCTCCAGAAGTCCCGTACCATGTGACGCTGTTTACCTCTGCGAGAACAAACCCAAGCAGGCCCTCTGGAAGACAGGCCAGGTCTCTGGTGATGTTCCCAGGCCTGGCTGCAGGAACCTTTGGGGGACAGATGCCCTGCCTTTGTTTGGAAAAATAAACTGTCCCCTCTCACTCCTAGCTCTTGACTAAATAGATTCTACACCATCGCCCCCCAGGATAAAATGGTCAGGGCCCAGTCCTGTCTGTGTAATGCAGACATGAGGAGCCACTGGGCAGCACAGCCTGAAGTTCTGACTTTCTTATGAATGGAATAGCTTCTTGCAAGGAGCGTAGAACAGCTGTGCAGCTACATTTTGCTTTAACAACAACAAAAATTTTAAAAAAATGAAAATTTAAAAATCAACATAAAACAAGGAGAACATTATTTGATTTTCAAAGGATTATTCACAAGATACTTTATATTTGGGGAGGGAGGAGGGAGCTATCAGATTTAGGCTGAGAATTGGGTTTAACTCTGCCCAGTAAGGCTTCTGCCCAAGCTGTTGGCACCCTCGTGTCAGAGAGACAGGGGCTCCTCTGAGAAAATTCCAGATTTGTCTGGTACTTTGGAAGCCCAGGCTGGAAGAGGCTCAGTGAGATGCCTGTTACCACCAATGAGAACAATGATACATTTCTAGGAGCTTGGTTTGGGGTTGGACTGATTCTACATTTCACAGCAACATTGGCTATTTTGGGACAGATAGAGGCAACCAAGATCAAGTGCCTGATCTCCAATCTGAGACTTTAGAGTTTCTTTCAATAGACCAAATTTCCTTATACTCATTCAAGTATCTCTTGCTTTAAGAGGGCACCCAAATGTAGCGAGAACTTAATAATATATATATTATTATGGATGGATGGATGGATGGATGGATATTCATGTCAAAACAGTGCATAGATGCTTTGCTAGTATAGTTAGGTGGAAAATAATCCATAATCTTGAGTGTTGAATGGCTCACACAGTGGCGTACGACACGTCAGTGATAAAATGGCAGGCTTAAGGGATTAAGTTCAGTAGATTCAGGATATTTTCATATATATTCAGGAAATGTATAGGAGGAGGCCACTAGGGATGATTCTAAGAGTTACATGGGACACCAGCACCGAAGTACACAGATTAAATTAGTAATTGTATTATAAAACTTCCCTCATGGAAAGAAATTCCACCTTGTCACAGGCTGCCTGGCTTCCCCTGGGGTAGGGGAAATGCTGAGATAGGGCCACTGAGTTTGCTTGCATGGTGTCTATAGCTTCTGCCCTGACTCTCGACTGGGGAAGTAGAAGTCTGTGGTGACCAGGAAATCGGAGTCAGTGGGAGGTGTGATGGTTGTTGCTACGGCTGTTTACTGTGTGGGGATCAAGTTACCCAAGAACCTGGATCTCTGAGAATGGGTTGTTGATGTCTCTTAATCTCAAACTCGGTTGTTGTGCTTTATGTTTAGCAGGATTGTCACTGTGGCTGCAGCGTCTCTGACCTGGGGCTCTGACAAAGAGGAAGGAAAGAGGTGACATGAGCCTTCACTAGAGCTTCTAGAAGATAACAAGAATGGCCACTCTCATTGATCAAGAACCTTCTGCTCTATAATGGCTACTGGGCTGTGATTCAATATGTTAATGTGATTAACGCTCACATCTTCTTATGAGGTTCCTGGTCTTATTCAACTTTGTTAATGAGGAAACAGAGAATCAGAATTGTTAACTAACTCTCCTAAAGTAAGTGGCAGAGTCAAGATTTGTACCCAGGGTGCAAATGCTACAGCACATCCTCTTTCTAACACACTCTGCTTTTTTAGAGCCACATCACATCTAGTTGTGCTAGGGGCGAGGAGCACAGTGCCAGGGGAATGCGTGTTTCATTCACATCATTGTGAATTAGTTTATTTGGGGGGTCTTTTCTGGTGCATAATTTGGGAAGAGCAGAGGGTTTAAATTAGATTTTCTTTAAGAGGGTGTCCCTGATCAGATTTTTGTTTGAAGATCTTTAAGGTAGACACTAGTGGTGGGGCCCGACTTCTGCCATGTGTCCTTGTGAAGGAGAATGTAGCTGGCCCCTTCTACCTTCTGAGTTACTGTTCTGAGAAACTGAACTGCACAAGCAGCAGGAGGTTGCAGTTCCCAGAAGAGGCATTGTTCTCCAACCGCCCCTGCTGTCTGCCGGCTGCTTCAACAAGTATGACCCTACACGCCTGAGACAGTCACCTTCCGAGAATGCACCTGATACCTCCAAAACAGGACAGGCTTCTGAAATGGTAAGTCCATCCACCTTCAATCTCCGTGTCAGTTTTGGGATTTTTTTACTACTTGCCTGGCTGGTTCTCCTTGTTGTTTCCCTGATACAAGTTCATTAGTTTTCTGATTCCTCTCCTTAGCCTTTTAACACTCTGCAGGTAACCATGTTGCGTAGACCAGTTGCATGCATGGCAAGCTTGCATGGGCTCTACTCTTTAATTTCGGGTTTGGGCATTTGCCATCTATTACATCTCCCTGTATTGTCAAAGATGTTGCAATTAATACAAATAAACGTCAGAAGCCCTCGGCCATAGGTAAACTGTGCTAGCATAAATCAATGAAGTGTTGAGAAGCTCTATGTCACATACCCTGATATTCTGTAATTCTACTTTTCTGGCTACCAGGGCCTTCCCACAGATTCCAGGCCTTGGTTTAGAAATCTCCCTGCCTTTCCCGTCTTGGCTCATAATGATCTCATACAAGAATTTGGACTTCTCAAAAGAGACAATTGAACAATGGGAACTGTGGAGGCTGCATTGTTTATACCATTTGATTAAATCTGGACTGTGTCCACTGTGACCGTCAGAGCATAGTCAAGTCTCTCTCCAAGTCTTCCCTGGACCACCAGCATCAGAATGAGGTGCTTGTTACACATGTAGAAGTCCCTCTGGACCTGCTATTTATTCCAAATTTCTGCAGTTAATGCCCAGGAATCTGAATTTTACTTTTCTCTTTTTTTTAAAAATTTTTTCTTGTCTTTTCTAATGAACAGGAAATAAGGAATCTGAATTTTAACAAGTTCCCTGTCAATTTGTGTAGTCAGTACTTCTGCAGGAAACTGAGGACATACTCAAATTAGGATAATTTGAGGAGAGTTTAATAAAGGGGCCCTTCTCAAAGAGTCATCAGGGAGAGAGGGAGCCACAAGGGCTGTGCTCTGGCTGGTGACAACCTGGGCTCAGGCTTGTGGAGCTGGGGAGTGACTGTGAGACTGTGGGAAAGGCCACGAGACAGGACGTGCTTGGGATTCTCTTGATGTAGGGACCCAGTCGGCACTTGGTGGCCCCACAGGAACATAAACATCCCAGCCCCACTTTGCCATCTCCTTCCAGGTCACCTTATTGGCTGAATCTAAGGGGAAGCCAGCCGCGAGGGAGGCTGTTGTTTTCGTGCAGTGTCAGTCCCCAGGACACATGCACAGTGAGAAGGCCGGTACCTGGGTCTGCAGGGCGCCTGGAGACCACCTGGCACCCAACGCAACCACGTGCTCTGTCGGCAGGGGATCAAGGCCAGTCTCGTTTCGTAAGTGAGACAGAGGGTGAAGGGAAGTAGAAGAAGAGGTGGAAACTGAAAATACAACTGTGGGATATCCAGGAAAAGCCAGAGATAAAGGAAAAAAGGATTAGGCAATTGGAGGGCGAAGGACGAGTCTAGACTTCACTTCCCTGGAGCTCCCCAAATTCCCCTCCTGTTCAGCTCATTTGCCCCCGCCCCCAGTGCTCTCCACTCACCTTCTTTCACTGAGTACTTCCCCCACACTCCTGGGTCTGGCGGGAGCCCCTTCTCCTCTGCGTCCTGGTAACAGCATTTTTTTTATTTCAGCATATTACAGGGGTACAAATGTTTAGGTTACGTATATTGTCCTTGCGCCACCGGAGTCAGAGCTTCAGGCATGTCCATCCCCCAGGCAGTGTACACCACACCCATTAGGTGTGTATATACCCATCTCCTCCTCCCCACTCCTATCTGCCCAACACTCAATGAATATTATTACTATATGTCCACTTAGGTGTTGATCAGTTAAAACCAATTTGCTGGTGAGTACATGTGGTGCTTGTTTTTCCATTCTTGGGATACTTCACTTGGTAGAATGGGTTCCAGCTGTATCCAGGATAATACAAGAGGTGCTATGTCACCATTGTTTTTTGTGGCTGAGTAGAATTCCATGGTATACATTTACCACATTTTATGAATCCACTCATGTATTGATGGGCACTTGGGTTGTTTCCACATCTTTGCAATTGTGAATTGTGCTGCTATAAACATTTTAGTGCAGATGATACCTGCTCTACTCTGGTGAGTAGATAAATTCATTTTGGGCTCCTCTGGCAGCTTCCATCACTTGTGCTTTGGAATCCATAAAATTGGTAAGGTCTGTCTCCTATGAATGTTTTCTTCCTCAATCCAGTATTTGTTTCAACTGGAAAAATCACTTTCTGCAGGTGCCTGAATTATAGCTGCTGTTGATGTTAATGAAACTTACTGGTTTAGAACAGTGGTCCCCAACATTTTTGGCACCGGGGACCATTTTCATGGAAAGCAATTTTTCCATGGACCAGGGGGATGATGGTTTCAGGATGATTCAAACACATTACATTTAGTGTGCACTTTATTTCTATTATTATTACATTGTAATATATAATGAAATAATTATACAACTCACCATAGGTTGGGTACCCCTGCTCTAGAGGAATAATGAGGATCAATAACTCTGCTCAAGACATTATCATTCTGGACATAAGAAATGCTCAATCTTTTTATAATGTATTTTTGCCATCAATAGTAGGATATATCTATGATTTCATTTTTCTTTGTTACTCTTCTGTTCTTTCAACAAGATTCATTGAACTTCTAATTGTTTAATATTTTGGTGATGGGAACAATGAAAGCACTAACAAAAACCACTTGTATCCCATACATCTTTTGAACTAAAAAAAAAAAGAAAAGAAAAGGAGACCCTATTGAGCTCTAGGGAAAAAAATGGATCATTTTCTTTTCTACCACATGTAAACCCAGCACTGTTTTATGGATTTCAGTGTATTATTTTTTTCTTTTCCCTTAATTTTTGATTCAGACATCCATCCACCTTTCTAACCCACTTTTATGAATTTTTCTACCAAAGCATACATTGTTAAAATATCTGTACTACCCAAAGTGATCTACAGATTCAAAGTATCCTTCTATAGTGAGAAAGTTTTGAACCTACCAAAGACATCTATTTTTCACCCAAATCTTGTTCAATTTTGCCTCACCAAGTTATATAATTCTACCCAGAGAAAGGTACTTTCCCATCAGATCAATATCCAACTCATGGTTGGACCAGCTCTGTCATTGCCCTGCCTCCTTTCTCAGCAATGATGCATCATTTTCATCACAATTTCTCTTAAGGTCATAACTCCATAAGTTTCTTAGGCACATTCTCATAAGACACAGAAAATACTGTAGTTACCTCTACAGGTAATGAAGAAAATCTTCCTGTAGTTTTATGAGTATTTTATAATAATTTTCCATGTTTCCTTTCAAATCCATCCAGAATTTCTGGAACTATTGGTTTTACTGTCCAAATCTTTAAGGGCTATTTCCCTAATTACTCTTACTGTATTAAAACATTCCTTCTTAGTAGAATTATGGACCTGGCTGCTTTGGGTGATGTCATATCAGGCTTCTCTATGAAAATATGCCTATCTTCCTCTGTTTTATTACTTTGGACACTAGTAATATTTAAATTTTCCCTTCTTTGTCTCTTTTGAATATATTCAATTTCTTATTTCATTTCTATCTGGCCTGCTGTTAAAATTGTAGGCATTCTTCGAAGAAAATCTCTCTTTTTCTCTGGCTGAATCAGTCTTTAACTTTTTATTTTATTTTCCTTTGTTTACCACTCCTCTTTTAGTAATAAGACTGAAACGAAGTTTTCAAACCACTCCAGTTCCTAATGGATTTACTGAAAAAACATGACTTTCACAGACACAATATTCCAATCTCAGGACTTTTAATTTGCTCCTGTGCCTTTGGAATTATAATCATTTTACTGAACTGTTTCTTTGCCCCAACCTAACAAAGTGACATATTCTCTTTATAGTAAAGTTTCTCTTTCCTCTCTATTTGCTTATGAATGAATTATTTCATGTTCTATGAGTAAAGCCATCCTGTGGTTTTGGAAATCTAAAGCCATGGCCAATATTTATGTAATTAACAAATCCAGACCCAAGTTGAGACCATAGAATTTTAGATGAATAAACTTCATATATTCCAGATTATTCTTAATTCTTATTTTCCCCTGGACAGGAAAACAGTTCAAAACACATGAAATAAGGACGTAGGTGGTATAGCCTATGTGCACCACATATTGGAACGTGACACTAATAATGTTTGATTGTCACAACTGGAGGGGTGCCATAGACATCTGCCACGGACAAAGTTAAGCATACTATAATGCACAGGGAAGCCTCCCACAACAAAGAATTATCTGTACCAAAATGCCAATAGCCCTTAGGTTGAAAAACCCTGATAATAAATGAGGAAACAAGGCAAAAAGAAGTAAATTTCTTTGGACTGCACATCAAGTAAGTGGTGAATTATGCCAGTGTCTGTGCTCTTGCCACCAGATTGTACCTCAGCTTGAAAGGCATCATGAAAAAGGGGTTCAGCAGGAACAAAATACTATGGTAGTAGTGAGAACAGGGTGTGTTAGGGAGGGACCAAATATGAATAATTAAGCATTTAGCCAAGATATATATTTTTCTAAAGAGCAATAGAAAATGTCTGTGCTACTTACTACCTAGACAGATATTCAGGAAAAATATTTTAAAGATATATCAGAATGATACTTGGTTTAGTGTCCAGTTACTACTGAACCTAGACTAAGATGCTGAGAATAAAGAGGTCATGTGAATGTAAGAAATATTGTGGGGAAAAAACAGTGTAAAGTGCTTAATGATTTAATGGCTATTACAGATAAAGGAAGAACAAGAAAATAAAAATGATTCTGCTAGACTAGGAAGGCTAGAAGAATTATGGTATGATATACAGATGGGAAAATCAGGAAATTAACTGGTTTGGGGAAGGTAATATTGTTTGGTATCCAACTGGTACTACTCTGTAGCCATCTGGGGATAAAGGCTGTAGGATTAGCATAGTTTAGTTCCCGACCTTATATCCTAGTTTGCCTCAGAAAGTCTCAGTTTAAGTCTGGTGTCCAGGCATAATTATTAATATTGCCTTTTGCACTTATAAAAGTTTTTTATTTGGACAAAAAATTATGGAATTACCCTAACCATAATCTAATAAAGTTTGGAATCCCATAGCCCTATAGAATTTCCAGATGATGTCAAGTTTGAAATACAAGGCTAAACAATTTTTATAAGTACCAGCAGGACACAGTGATACAGGTTGTTTTATCAATAGCCAAATTATACCTCAGAATGTGTAACATCTCTTCCAGGATCATGGTGACACAAAAATACATCTGGAAGCTAAATTCTTGGTTTCTTTTTCCAGAAACATAAAAAGACCATTTGATTCTTTACATGTAATTAAGTTGAAGGAAGAAAAAAGATTATACTGGAAATACATCCTCTATGATAGATCATTTTTGGAAGAATTCACTTACTCACACAGAGATAGTGATTGAAAACAACGGGGCTGAGAATTACTTTAATTTTCTATTATCTTTAACATCAAAATATAACATCTGTATGACACCAGAATGGAAAGCTAGTCCCTGCCTGGGCTTAAGAAGACTTGACTGTCTTGACACAAGTTAAACCTTGTTTGAACTTAAGTTTTATAAAGTGTAGTTAAAAACATAGAAATGGATGCCTCCCACCTGGTTGCTGTCTGACTTAACCAATGAGCTTGGAACATTTTGGGTCAGGCAGAATATTAAAAACAGAATGAATCTAATTTTAGCTTGATTGATTATAATACCATATCTTCAAATCTCCCTTATTCTCACATACTTTACGTATTGCATCTGTTTAGGGATCTTTCTCAATGGAGCAGTATATAAAACAGATGCAGACTCTGAAGGATGTTAGAAGCACAAAGGTCTTATGGACTATATTCAGCTGAGTGAAAAATTCAACATCTGGAGGAGCTGAATTTTGGTCTCAGTTCTGCTATTGCCTTGGAATATCACTCATGGAAAATCCCTCATCCTTTCTGGGCTCCAAACCATCTTCTTAAGAATGGGAAGCATTCTGACATTGAATGTATGGGCTGAATACAGACTGAAATAACTCATCTCAAAATGAGTTGGGAAACTTACAAAAACAATGTAAACTATTGTTAAATGTAGGTTAATATATCTTGGGAAATGCCATTGATACCATAGTCTGCTAGGTACTGTAAATCTGCATGTTCTATTCTATTTTTTTCAGAATCTATGGAGAATAAGTTGGCAAGATGCTCTTTCCATGTGACCCTCTCATCTGATTATTTCTGCTTCTGGGTCTTAGCCATATTATTACTTCTAACTCATAAATTAGTTCTGTCCCATTACTATACAAAAACCTTTCCTCAATCTGACGATAAAAGTCATATATTTTCATTTTAGAAAAAAATAAAGGTAAAATTTTAAAAAGTAAATTCGCTGTCATTTTTCTATTCAAATATAATGTCTTTTAACATTTATATATGTTGTCTCATTTTTATGAGTATATATATATATAATACATATGAGTATATATGGAAATGTGATTGTATGTGTGTATACTACATTTTTCTGGTTAATGTACTCTTTCACCTTCTAAAACACATTGAATCAGATTTTGTCCATGCTCTTCTTTACATTTTAAATGCTGTGTCAGCCTTTTTACCCTCAGCAAATTATCTCACTTTTGATATTGAGAAATAAGAGGCCATCAATTGGGAACTTTCTTAACTTCTTCCCATCAGACCTACAAATTTGCCAACATCTTCAACTATGTTCTCCCTTTGCCATTCAGTGACACTTGAAAATATGTCTCTTTTCCTTTCTATGGACAATGGATCCAACTGTGCATATTCTCAGGAATTTTATTAAAATAATTATTCTTTCAAATTCTTCCTTTTTAATTGGCTCACTCACATTGACATTTAATGTTTCATCAGGTGTAGAGAGTGTTTGGTTAAGATCAGAACCAAAAAAGATATTATCCGAGGTTATGAAAATATTATTAGGTCCTTAAATAATAAATGGCTGATTTTGAATCAAAAGTGTAGTTTATTATATCTCAAACAAGAAGCAGTACAATTAATTAAAGTATGTGCCTAAACTGTCGACACAGTTTTGCCATCTTAATAATGGTAGCTTGTTTTTGCCAGCAGCAAAGAAGCCTGTAGAGCATGTGGCGATGAAATCGCCAAAGGCATATTCCACAGATTGTTGAGAATTGACTATTTTACCTTGCAAGAAATGGTCCAAAGCCTGGAAGAAGTGGTAGTCAGTTGGTCCACGGTCTGGTGAATACAGTGGATGACAGAGAGTTTCCAAGTCCCACTGTTGTAGTTTGAGCAGTGCTCTTTGTGAAATGTGGTCAAGCGTTGTCTTGCAAGAGGATTGGCCTGTCTCTATAGACCAGTCTTCACTGCTTAATCACAAGCATCTTCATCATTTCATCCAGTTGCAGTAGACATCTGCTGTAATTGATTGACCAGGTTTCATGAATTTGTAGTAGATAATACCAGTGCTGGACCACCAAACAGACACCATTAGCTTTTTTTGATGAATATTAGGTTTTGGACTGTATTTTGGCACTTTATCTTTATCCAACCATTGTGTCAAACACTTGCCATTGTCAAAAACAATCCATTTTTCATCACATATAATAATATGGTGTAGAAATGGTTCACCTTTATGTCATGACAGCAAAGAAAGGCAAGCTTCCAGATGATTTCTCTTCTATTGCTAATTTAATTCATGTGGTGCCCATCTATCTAGCTTCTTTACCTTGCTGATTTGTTTCAAATGATACAATATTGTTGGAATAATAATGTCAAACCTTGCTGCTAATTCACCCGTAGTTTGAGATGGACTCACTTCCACTGCAAATTTCAGCTCATCATTAGCCACCTTGGTCTTAGGTCACCCATGTGGCTCATTTTCAAGATTAAAATCACCAGAACAAAATTTCTCAAACCATCAACATACTGTGCGTTCATTTAGCAACATCTTTTCCAAACATTTTGTTGATATTTTGAGCTATTTGCACTGCATTGGTTCCATGACAGAACACATATTCAAAAATGACACAAGTTTTTGACTTATCCATGGTTTCACAAAAATTCCTCAAAAAAAGTGAAAGATAATCACAAGCCAGAATATGCATTTGAAAGACTGAGGATGTACCTTCACAATAAAAATAAAACAAGAAGTGTGAAAGTGAAATGTCAGAGATAGCAACTGTCAAACTTAGTACTTAAGGACACCAGACATTTCATACTTAATAACCTAATAGTTTTGTAAATAGTAAAGAAAAAAAAGTGGAGATTTTGTCTGCATGGTATGGTCAATGGACTTGCTTACAGTCTTGTCCATATATCACCTTCCAATTGTTTTTATTTCCTTCCTTATTGCATAAGCTGGGAACCCTAGTAAAATTTTGAATCAGTTATGACATTAAACATCCTTGCCCTGTTCTCAGTCTTAGAGAAAGAACATTATTTCACCATTACTTGTGATACTAGTTGTAGGTTTCTTTATAGGAGGCCCCCCAACCCTTTTTGTTAAGGTTAAAGATTTCTTTTATTCCTTATTTACTGAGTTTTTTCCAAGAATTTTACAGATTTTCAGCACAAAATATATTTTTATTCTTTCATCCTTTTTGCTATTACTATTAAACATTTTACTTCTATAAACACTATACACCCAGCAGTATTTTATGGTATTTATTATTTTTGCTTTAAACTGTCAAATATAGTTTGAATACATATTTGACTATTTAAAGAAAATATGGTATACATACACAATGGAATATTATTTAGCCATAAAAAAGAATAAAATTCTGTCATTCATGGCAACATGGATGAGTTTGGAAGACTTTATATTAAGTAAAATAAGCTGAGAACATAAAGATAAATACTGCATGCTTTCACTCATATGTGAAAGCTTAAAAAGTTGATCTCATAGAAGTGGAGAGTAAAATAGTGTTTACTAGAGGAGGTGAAGCAGAGAGGGGAGAGTGGTTAGCCAAAGGTTGGTTAATGGATACAAAAGTACAGCTAGATAGGAGGAACAATTCCTAGTGTTCTGTAACACTATAGGTTAATTATAACTAACAATATGTCGTATAATTTTAAATAGCTAGAAGAGTAGATTTTAAATATTCCCAACATACAAAGAAAATAATAAGTGCCTGAGATGATAGCTATGCTAATTATCCTTATTTGATCATTATACATTATATGCATTTGTCAAAATATCACACTGTACCCCATAAATATGTACAAATATTATGTGTTAACTAAAAATAAATAATTAAATTTAAAAGCTTCCCCCAAAATAAAAACTATTTATATTTTTCCACATTTTAACCATTTGCTATAGTCTTCACTTCTTTTTTGTAGATCCAAATTTCTATCTGGTATTCATTTTTAAAAACTTTCTTTAAGATTTCTTATAATGAAGGTATGCTGATGATAAGTTCTCTTAATATACGTTTGACTGAAAAAGTCTTTATTTCACCTTCAAATCTGAAAAAAATATTTTCATCTACTAAAGAATTCTCAGTTTTTTAAAAAACTATTCCACTTATGGAGCTCAACGAAGAATATACACAGTCACACACAGTGATAGAAGGGGCTTTGGAGACTGGGAGTGGCGAGGGATCAAAACTACCTATTGGGTTCAATGTAAACTATTCATGTGACAGGTACACTAAAAGCCCTAACTTCACCACTATACAATTTATCCATTAAACAAAAAACCATTTGTATTCTCTAAATCTAATTGAAATTAAAAAAAAATGTTAACTATATATAAAAAATATACCACTATGTAGATGTTTTCCCACTGTATTTTGGCTTACACAGCATTTGATAAGAAGTCTATTTTTATTCTTGTGTTGTTTCTTCTGTCTATAATGTAATTTTTTTCCATGTTCTTTTAAGATTTTTCTCTTTATTACTAGATTTCAGCAATTTGATTGTGATTTACCTTGATGTAGTTTTCTTTAAGTTTCCTCTGAGTGAAATTCATTGAGCTTTCTAGATCTGTGGGTATATAGTTTTCATCAAATTGGAAAAATTTTGGTGAATATTCCTTCAAATATTTTTTATTGTCTCATCTTTCTCTTTTCCTTCTGAAATGCCAATTATACCCAGGTTATCCCGTTTTATATTGTACCATCGATTACTAATATTCTTTGTATTTCAATCTTTTTCTTATTTTCTTCATGTTGGATAATTTCTATTGCTATCTTTACAAGGTAACTAATCACTAATCTTTCATTCAGCAGTGTCTTATCTCCTCTTAATTTCATCCACTGTCCTTTTAATTTCACAAATTAAATAAATTTACCTCTATAATTTTCATTTGCATCTTTCTTATACCTTACATTTCTCTCTTTACTATAGTCATGTTTTCTTGTACTTTCTTAAACATATGGAGCTGTTTTAACATTTTTGTCTGCTAGTTTCAGTATACTTCACTCTTAGTTCTGATTGTATTGTTGATTTTTATCTTGATCATTGGTTATAGTTTCCCATTCCTTTGAATGCCTGACAATTTTTTTATTGGATGTCAGATGTGAAAATTTTCATATATATATATATATAATTATATTCCTGTAAAAATCATTGGATTTTGTTCCAATAAGTTTCTTGAAATTCGCTGGATCTTTTAGAATTTGATGGATTATTTCAGGGCTTGCTTTTAAGTTTTGGAAGGACAGGCCCAGAACAACCTCAGACTACAGTTAAATTAATTTATCTTACTAAGGCAATACTCTTCTAAGTTTCTACAATATATCCTCATGAATTACAATTATTTTCAGCTCTGTGTAAGCTGTTGGAATTGTTAGACCTACACCTTTCTATTCTTCTCCCCTCTGGTGTTTTTTTTTTTTTTCTTAGCCTTGGATAGTTTCCTCTTCCACAGTGCATATCCATATTTAACTAAATACTCCAGGGGTCTTTTTTCCCCCAGATTTTCGTTCTCTGCATCCCTTTCTCTCTTTTTCTGTGTCTATATGTATGTGTGTGGGTCTCTCTCTGTCTCTCTCCGGCTCCCCCCTCTCCAGGATTCTGCCCCTACAAGTTCTAACTAACTTGGCCTCCCCAAACTCCAAAATCGGTGAGACTGTCAAACTTTATCTGGGTACTTCTCACTTGGCTGTGCCTTGGAAACTGCCTCTAGGTAGTGAGCTGGTACAACCACATGCTCACATTGTTGGTTTGTCTTTTCTTAGGGATCACAGTCCTGCACCGACTGCTATTTGACATCTGAAAATATTATTTCCCATATTTTGTCTAGTTTTTTAGTTATTTAAGCCAGGAGGATAAATGTGGTTCTAGTTAGTCCAAGTTAGCCAAAATCAGAAGCCTCGTTGTTTTACTTTATCAGAGCTCAGTTCTGCCATCATATTTTATAATTTCATTAGCATGTATTCTTTCCCCTCGTTTCCTCTATTTCATTAGACAGCTCAATATTTTTCGGCTCTTTTGAAAGTTCCAAGTCTGTTTAATCTACTTTTTTTCCTTCATGCTGTTATCCCTAATTAATATGATCTATATTTTGGTTAATTTTATCCATTAGTTTATTAAATTTACCAATGTCTATATCTTCCTCTTAAACTAGATAACTACTCTGGCAGGTTATCTCTTTTCCTCTGGTCTCTCCACCCACCTTCCCCTGTCTCTTAATATTATATTTTTTATCTACAGTTTCAGATATAGGTTGTTAATGGTATACATTTTTAGTCCTGTTTATTTAGAAAATAGTTAACATGATTAAGATGTTTACCTGCCCATATTTTGTAGCATCTTCTTATATTTATTTCTCTTCTTGCTGCTGTACTTTCTCCAACAATGCTTTTAGAGGGGGTGAAATTCACCATTGTGTGGTGAAATTTCTGAAGCCTGGTATGACTGAACACATTATTCTTCTTTTCTTTTTCTGAATCTAAAGTTATCTTTAAATTTCTTTTATTTTGCCACCCTGAACTTGTGAGGGGACTTCAAGAAGTTCATGGAGAATGCATATTATAAAAAAACTACACATGGATTTCAAAAATTTTTGCATGAAAATAAACTCACACTAACTTGTTGTAAAATGTCTGAACAGATCTAATATGAGTCACTAAGAAAGATAAGACATCAGTTTAAAAACAGTCCCTATTAGAGCAACATGAATTCTGCTAAAACTTAAGCAAAAACAAACATCAAATTTACCGTGAAGCTTGGGTGGAAGAATGGTGAAATCATTGATTCTTTATGGAAAGATTGTGGGAATAATGCCCCAAAGGAATCTGTAGTTTATAAATGGATAACGAGTTTAAGAAGGGATGAGACAATGTTGAAGATGAAGCCCAAACAGGGGCAGACCATCCATATCAATTTCCAAAAATAAAAAAAAAATATTTTTCACACTCTAATTGAAGAGGACTAATAATTAACATCAGAAACAATAGCCAACACCATAGAAATCTCAATTGGTTCAGCTTACACAATTCTGACTGACAATTAAAGTTCAGCGAACTTTGTATCTGATGGGTGCCAAAACCATTGCACCCAGATCAACTGCAGACAAAAGCAAAGTTTTCAATGGAAATTTTAAACAAGTGGGATCAGGATCCTGAAGATTTTCTTCAAAGAATTGTAACAAAAAATGGAACATGGCTTTACCAATCTGATACTGAAGACAAAGTACACCGATTACCGATGGGTAAGTGGTCCAGTGAAAGCAAAATCAGATTGGGCAAGAGCAAAATTATGGCAACAGTTTTGGGGGGATGCTAAAGCCTGCTTATTATGAGAGTGTTTTGAGAAAGTTACCTAAAGCTTTAGCAGAAAAACGCCCAGGAGAGCTTACCAGAGTGTTCTTGTCCACTACAACAATGCTCCTACTCATTCCTCTCGTTAAATAAGGGCAATCTTGTGAGAGTTTTGGTGGGAAATCATTAGGAATCCACCTCACAGTCCTGACTGACTCCTTCTGACTTCTTTTTGTTTCCCAATCCTAAAAAAAAAAAAAGGTCTGTAAAGGGAACCCATTTTTCTTCAGTGAATAATGTAAAAAGACTGCCTTTACATGGTTAAATTCCCACGATGCTCAGTTCTTTAGGAATGGACTAAATGACTGGTATCATCACTTACAAAAGTGTTTTGAATGTGATGGAGTTTATGTTGAAAAATAAAGTTTATATTTTTTACTTTTATCTTTTAATTCCATTTTTTCCACAAACTTTTGGAAGTGCCTTCATATTATTTCATAATCTTTTTTATCTAGCATTTTTGCCACTTAGTTTCTTATCCAGTAGTGGATGTTGTACTGTTGCTTTACTGAAATTTATGGAAATTTCTTTGTGCTTGATACTTCAAAATTTTTATATTGTGGCCTTGAAAATGGCCGTGAAAAACCTATGTATTATGGCCTTCCACTAACCCTTTCATTCTATAGTTGTACAACTTCATATAAAAATATTATTTACAATAATAATTATTCCTTTTGAATAACCTTATAAAAGTGGAAATACTGAGTCAAAAGTTATGTTCTTAGGTACTAAAGAGAAAATGGGTACTAATGTAGAGTGTTATGGGGTACAAGTGAGAGTTATGCGGTTTTGGTCTCATTAAAAGCCATGCCTGTGTGGAAAATCTCCTGTTATCCTCCTGCCATTGATGTAGGTTGGTGGACATATTGTATAGTGTTTTCCTGTACACAGTCCTGCTATTCTGCCTAAGGGCTTTATTCTAACTTTTCATAATGAAGGGGAATTTCATCTGTGTGAAAGGTGAATAAGCAATATTTCTAATGCCTACTTTTGTTTAAACTTTTATTTTGGGATTTCTTAATGAATAATTTGATAGGAATAAGGGAAAGGGCAAATCAGGCACTGCTAGCATTTTACTATAAAAATCTGGAACCCTTAAAATGTCTTTACCTCATATTTATGATTCATTCACTTCTAGATTTCCTCTTGAGACCTGTAATGGGCAACAATTGTGAGTTATTTTGTTTTGTTTTCTTGTATTTTTTTTTCTCCACCTTTCTTTTACCTTTTTCCTTGGGAAGCACTATTTTTCCCTTCCCCTGTGGTAGTCATCAACGTGCCTCCTCCTGTCACCAGATCATCCTACCTCAGCTAGGGGTTGAACCTTATCTCTTACAAAATCCAAGATAATGAGATTCTTTCCTGGGAATTTGAATCTTAACAAACCGATGAAATAATGGAAAAAGTGGAAGAATTTTGGAAAGGCCCCTGTTCCTGTCTTTTCCAAGCTCTGTTTGTAAAATCTTCAACCTATGAACTACCCACTATCCTTCCAATAAATTTATTTTTTTCCTTATGTAAGCCAAAATGTATTATTTTTTCTTGGAGAGAAAGAATTGTAACTGATAATGAGATTTGTGTCAAAGAGTTGGCTGTACAAAACAGATCCTCTGAGACATGGTAATGTTTGGAGTTGGTTTTTGGATAGAGATGAAATGAAGGACATTAAGACTTTTTTCATTTTTATTGAAGTAAATTAGCATCCCATGATACATGATTCAGAAATAGCTAATTATCTTATGGTCTGTCAACATCTGAAATCATGTGTATAGTTCTAGGATACCAGGTATTGCTACCATAACATGATATAATGGGAGATGATTAAGAAGAAGAAAAAAATCACAGCAAACCATAGTTGTTTCTGATAGGATTAGATAATTTAAAGCAAGAGAATGACAAGGAACAATGTCAAAAATTCTTGCCTCGATGCAAAGGATGACACTCAGTTGTGAAAGTATCACATACTCTTTATATGTTCAGATCTGTGAGTTTGCAATTGCTGAAAACAAAGTCAGTGATTAACACAGTTTCCGAGTTATAAAAGTGGAATTTATAGCCTCATAAGTTCTTATGTGAAAATTACAACATTATCAGGAACATATTGAAACCTAACAGTTGGAATGAAAATATTTGTGAGTATTCCAGTGACTCATTGCAATACTCTGAAAAAGTTCAACTGCATTTTCAAAGTCTGAGGATTAAACATTGCCTTTTACAAAAAAGCTAAAATAGTTCTCTGTACCCTCCATTGTTGTCTACCCTATAATTAAAGCCTGAGTTTATCATGCCCAGATGTAATATTTAGAATCAGAATTTAATAAAAGAAAGGATACATGGATGAAGAAATGTAGGAATATCTTATTTACATCATAAAAAATCTAAGTGTTACAGTTTTGATATTTGTACTATGGATATATAAGATATTAACATTAGGAGAAGCTAGGTGGAGGATATACAGAAAGTTTCTATCAGTGAATCTGTATCAGTTTGCTAAGGTTGTCTTAACAAAAATATCACAACTGAGTGGCCTAAACAACAGAAATTTATTTTTCACAGTCTGGTGGTTGGAATTCCAAGACGAGGTGGCAGGTTTGGTTTCTTCTGAGTACTCTCTCCTCGGCTTGCCCACCTTCTTGCTGTGTCCTCATGTGGTATTTCTGTGTATCCCCAGGGTTTCTTTGTATGTCCAAATTTTCTCTTATAAGGACAGCAATCAGATTGGATTAGGGCCCACCCTAATGGCCTCATTTTAACTTATATACCTTTTTAAATGCCCTATCTCCAAATATAGTCACATTGTTAGGTACTCAGGAGGGTAGAGCTTCAACATATGAATTTTGAGGTAGACACAACAAAGTTTAAAGTTATTTCTAAAGAAAGTTTTGGCTTTTTTAAAATCAAGGTATTATTTATGGGATTGGATATCAAGATTGTCCCACCAAAAAGCCAAACTGCCCATGTGTAGATTTATCCATGTGGGCTTCCATCTGCCTTCAAGGCTACAACAGGGGCCACACACTATGGTCTAATCGTTTGCTGAGTCGGGTAATGCCAACCTGGATCCAGCATCAGTCTATTCTAAATGACATTTCAGAAACGGCTCTTGGCATAATCTATAGGAAAGCATTTTTTTTTTAATTCCAGAGAGAGAGAGATGTTTGTTTAATCTTGGTCCATCTACTATGAACTACAAATTAAATCCAGAAAACTAAACCTGCAGATTTGGCTACAGAATACATTAGATTGAAAAGGACCAGAATATTTTCAACATGTTTTAGGGCCTATTCTTTAAATGCTCTAAATTCAGGTGGGAAGAAGGGCTGCTATTAAGTGGGTTCCTCAATCTCAGGCACCTGGCAGAAATACATGATGGAATAGCCTAGGTCAAAACAGCTGCGCACACTGAGGAGGCAAGGTTTTCAGAGGAGGCAGGCAGGAGGTGAAGTACTATGATCTTAAGCTTGCTTCTCATCAGCGTTTTTCCACATTTGCTTTGTTCATTAGTTTATAAAAGTACTGGCACAAAGAAGCTGCTAAATAAATGTTTATTGAATAAACATATAAACTATAATAGTATTTAAGTTTTAATGAGGGCTTACTACATGCACAACCTTTTAAAAATATCTCTTATAAGTGTTAACTCATGTAATCATCAAAACATCTCTAACAGTATCGGCACAGTCGTTTTCCCCACAGCCCAGATGAGGAACAATTATTCGCCCATGATTGCCCAGCTGATAATTAGCACAACTGGGAATGGACCCAAGTTCAAGATAGACTCAAGAGCCCATATTCCTTAATGCTAGCAACATCATTTCTAGAACTTCCAAAAAAAACTTTTGGACTTTTATTCAAGTGACTATATTCTGGTTTGAAGATGAGATGGCTAAGGTCAAAATCTGTAAAATTTCCTACTAAACTGGCTGGAAAATCAGAAGCCTAGAAAGAGAAGTATTAATGGACTGGTGACAAGAAAGTTGTTTGGAAAATATAGGCCAGTGGACCTTTCAGAATGGACCAAAAGCCTGAAAAGTATCTGTGCCCCATGTGAATGCACACCCAGATGTGTCCACTATGGTAGAGACTACTAATAATCCGGTGGGCAAGAAGGCCCATGTGTTAATGAGGTTTAACTTCTGCAGTCATCCCAGTACTTGATCAATGCCCTCATAAACTTTATCCAATGTGGCAACACTAAAAAGCAGCATAAGGATCCTCTAACCAAAAACTTTCACTTACAAAGTTTAGCCTGGTTAACTGCTATTAAGTTTGTAAATGGCCAGCAACAGTGTTAATCCTGAAGTTGCAGAATGGTACAAATACCTGAAAGGGAGCAGCTAAACACCCAGTGGAAATTTCATTATAAAAGGACTCCCTTTTTCATACAAAAGACTCTATGCAATTTTTTTGTATTGGGATAAAAGCTTTTCTGTTTAGGATTCATTTTTCTTGTCTCTCTTTTTTTCTGAACTTAGCACTTAATGCATCATAATAATATCCCATTCAATGTACCTTCCAGAAAACTCTTATCAAAGTGAAAGTTATAATACAGAGAGAAGATGCCCTGAGTTTCAGTACTCATATCATAATCACTATTATTCATAAGGACCTGGGCTTATGAAATAGTGAAATGGCCCAATGATGCCTTAATTCCAATGCCAACTGGGAAATCTTATTCTGCCAAGTTAGGGAGGTCGTATGTACCCTGAAACAGCAAAAGTGTTTGGTGTTCTTTTTCCCCCAGCAAAAATAAAAATACATAAATTTGTGATCAAGGATTGGAAATGGGAAGATGCCTTTGTATTTACACAAAATAACCTACATTTTAAATATTTAATGCTGTTCCCATGAGTCTGGTATCCGCTTAGTCAGAGGTTTTAGTGGTCAAGTTTGAATGTCTCTACAAGGAAATAGTGACCTCTTCCATAACCATGAGATTGGAAGCTGAGGCTGCCAATTGGCCACTGTGTTCTTGCAAAAGGGGATTATGGCATTCAGAGTGGTGATTGACTTCTACTGTCAAGGGAAAACACAGCTACTTCTAGGTACTAGGAGTAAGAGAATATGGTTGGAACCCAGATATTCCTTATTCTCCTCTTTATACTTTCAATCCCAGGGGATATAACAATTGGAAGACCACTACAGCCTTATGTAGGCAGTGTCATAAGTACTTGTGCCCTTTAGATATGAATTTCTGGGTGACACCAAAGCCCCAAAACACCTTCCCCTGCATTGCCTTCCCTTCTTGTAGTAATAACATGTGTCATGTCTTTTGAGGACCACATTTCCTCTATTTCATGAAGTCCTGGCAGGATTTGCAATCCTTTGGCTCATGAACCAAGTGAGGACAGCCAGGCAGGACAAAGATACCTGAAAATGTGACTCTCGAGAGGCCTAACGTAAGGTTGCAAACAGTTGGAGCTCAGTCCTTGCTGCACCTTCCTGAAGCCCCCCATTATTTTCTGCCATCTAGATATTTGTGACTTCTCTGCCTTCTGTTCTTGCTGACGTTTTATATTTAAACTCTTCTTTGGAATTTGTGAACTTCCCAACAGCCTTTCAGTGAATTGTCTCTTAGCTTAAGTTAGCCCAAGTTTGTTTTTGACACTTGGGACCAACACATCTAACTGGTACATTATCTTAATCTATTTCACAGGCACTTATGCTGTGGAACAATTATTGAATCTTGTTCTCTCATACTTTTTCTCTTTTTGCTCTTTTATCAAGATTGGAAATTAGAAGTACCACTAAGTAGCTGTTTACCCTGGGGAAGTCACTTAGCTCTCTAGGCCTTAGTTTTTTCCTTATTGTCACGTATAAAATAAGGATTTCTTAAATCCTATCTAATTCACAGAACAGTTTTGAAAATTAAATATACCTATGTTTAAAGGGACATAAGTTATATCATGCAGCATGTATAGGCATAAGCCTAATTGAGACAAACTTTTATCAGAAGGCTATTTCCTTGTATTTACTCTCTCTAGGCATCAGAATATTGCCTATAAATGATTAGGTATAGTCTGTATAGCCCAGGTATGTATTTATTACAAGACTATCTCCTATATGTAGCCTTTCCCAATGACCTTTCACTTCTTCCCTCCAAAAAGTAATTTTTGTCTACTTTTTACCTTATATTCTCATGACATTTTGCAGTATTCCAACCACAGCCCTTATCACACTTATAGTTAAATAAATGCATGTCTTTCTTTCATCTGTTAGTCACTGTGAGTTCTGAAGACAGTCACCACATCTTATTGATCAGTATACATTATTCTTAAAGATATTCAGTGTTTCAGTTATTCAATAAATAAATAAAAGATTAAGAGAACAAAGAAAAACCAATGATGACAATATTAACATTATACTTTTGTGCTTTGATAACTTTTCAGTATCAAGCATGGTGTTAATAAATAGTACACAACTGAATTTCTTTTACCAGAAGACAGATGCAATGTACAACCCAGGGGAAGTGTTATAGTGAGTCAAACAAGGACATTCTGGAAGAATACTTTTACAAAGAAGAGGCCTTGGTATATGGCAGTTTAGTTTTCAGGCAGAGATTTCTTTTCTTTTCTTTTCTTTTCTTTTCTTTTCTTTTCTTTTCTTTTCTTTTCTATTCTTTTCTTTCTTTCTTCTTTCTTTCTGTCTTTCTTTCTAAGAATTTGAAAGAAAAATCCACTGTTAATCACATCAGGAAAAATTTCAGTGCTACTATTAATGTGAATTCATGCACACCAGTAGACACCCAGATATACCTGGGATAGCATTCAGAAAATACAGAGAGGTTTATTGCTGGAATGAATAGTTCCCCTGACATTGATAGGCAGCTCTATCTGATCAAACACCAACCATTTATAGGCTGTAACCTTATCCTGGGCACTGCTTTCCAAAAGACATGAAGCAATGTGGTGAAATATTATGGAACTTTGTTCTATACTAATTTGCATAACTTGTAAGAAGGTTTTATTGATTTTTGTGTGTATGATTTTGAGTCATTGAGATCAGGGTCTGGTAAGTGGGAGGTTAACACAGCCATTTATCTATTTTTTTGCTGTATGGATAGAACTTTTGGGGCCCACTAAGAAATCTTTACCTACACTAAGGGAATAAAGGTTTTCTTCTGTTTTTCTCCAAATGGTTTATTGTTTTATATGTCATATTTAATATTCAATTCATCTGGAATTGATATATTGTTTATGATGTGCTATGAAAGTCAAAATACGTACTTCCATATGGCTATCCATTGTAACGTCATCTTGTAGTATATGTCCTTATCCTACATTTTCGAAATTGCCTTGGATAATTCTTATTTGCCAATCTGATTGGTTAGAAATAAAGTCATATTATTTTAACTTTTATTTTTATGATAACTTTAAAGTTGAGTTCTGTTCTTATGTTTACTATAAACTCATTTAAACTGTTACTTATGCAAATTTTTCTTTTCTGTTATATATTGATACAAAGTAGATCCTTATATGTTCTAGATAATAACACTTAATCATTTTTAAGTGTTGTATATACTCCTTCCAGTCTATGCCTTACCTAGTCACACTTTGATATACAAAAGATTATATATTTTGATGCATTAAAATTTATTAGTTTTTACTCTAATAGTACATACTTTTGTGTTTGTGTCATCCTTAAAAATACTGTATTTGCTTTTACATTTCTTTTTTTTTTTATTTCATCATATAATGGGGGTACATATATTGTTAGGATTACATACGTTGCTCCTACCACTCCTCCCCCACCCACGTGCCAGAGCCTCAAGTGAGTCCATGCTTTTACATTTCATTAAAGTTTATTTTATACACACAAGTCTTGAGTCCACCTGAAATTGATCTTTATGATATGTGTGAGCTACAATTTTATATATTTATTTTATATGATTAACTAATTCTCATCTTTATTGATTAGTCCATATATTATCTGTTTCTCTGCAATTGCATCTCTATAATACTTCAGTTTTTGTGCATACTTGGCTATATTTCTGTGCTTTCTATTTTATTTCAATAGTCTATTTATTCAAGTTCACCAATTTCGTATTCCTTCACACTTCCTTAATTCCTAAAAATTTATAGCTTATAATTTTTATCTTTGCTAGCCAAGTACCTCCATACAGTCATTTTAATTCTAAGGTCTTTAAGGTTTATTTTGTAGACTACCTAAATCATATAGGTATTAAAATATAGGTAATATAATTTGTCAAGTGCTTTTACTGTTATCCTTTTATTTCGTAAATGAAGACCCTGAATTCTAAAAAGATTTAGTGTTCTTTAAAGCAATGACTCCTGTTTCTCACTATACTTTCTTTATTATGTAAAAAAAAATACGGAAAAAATACTTATGTGAGAAATTACATTATATGAATTTCCTGTGATTCTCTCAAAAGATACAACGTAATTGTGCATTTTTTGTTTTGTTTTGTTTTGTTTTTTAGAAAACCAAAACATTGTCTAGGAAACTATTTCACTTTAAATCTTAATTAAAATTGTAAAATACAGGAAAAGAACATTGATTGACAATTAGTAAAAGTATATTTGTAACAGAGGTAAAGGTTGGAAAAAGAGCAATGAAATGTTTTGTGAGTTGTCCCTCTAAAACTACCCCTCTTTTTTGGAAAATAAATACTGCATTTCTGCCTGAGGCCAGTAATCAAAGTGGCAGAAAAATGTTCTTTGCTGTTAGTTTTGTAGTATTTTAAACCACAAGATATAGATCAACAGAATTGTCTGGACAAGGGTCATGAGATCATTGTCACTAGAGATACAGTTTGACTGAAACCACCACTTGTAGGTAAACAACAATAGCCCAAAGCCACAGCATGTGACACCCGTCATGTAGACCCAAGCCCAACTGCCAATGACCCCCATTTTAACCACTTCGGTACCAGCGTCGACTATAGTCAACAGCCACAGATGAACACGAGCACGACTTTAGCCGACAGCCATGATATGAAGGTGCACAGCCTTTTAGTCGACAGCCAGAAGCTTTACTTTTACAGCTTTTATCTCTGCAGTTGCAGTGTGTACGTTCAGCTAATAAGTTACTACGAATCTGTGACCTTTTAACAAGTCCTTAGTAGGAGTTAATATAATTATTTTCTTAAAGCTGCCGGCAAAGTAAAACAAGCTTTCAGTGCTTTAAAGCTTTCCTCATCACACAAGAGCAAAACGAACTCGTCGTCAATGCACAGCACAAACTATTGTGCGGACTGTGAATGCCAGCTGTGGGCAAGGCATCGCGGCTGGTGAGCGC
>CAUYPO010110302.1:0-16623 GCA_963574435.1 Cheirogaleus major
CTTTGTTGATTGTTTCCTTTGCTGTGCAGAAGCTTTTTAGTTTGATGTGATCCCATTTGTCCAAATTTGCTTTGGTTGCCTGTGCTTTGGGGGTATTACTCAAGAAGTCCTTTCCCAGACCAATCTCCTGAAGCATTTCCACAATGTTTTCTTTTAGTAGTTTCATAGTTTCAGGTCTTACTTTAAGTCTTTAATCCATTTTGATTTGATTTTGTATATAGTGAGAGATAGGAATCTAGTTTCATTCTTCTGCATTTGGATATTTAGTTTTCCCAGCACCATTTATCAAAGAGACTGTCCTTTCCCCATTGTATGTTCTTGGTACCTTTGTCCAAGATAAGTTCACTATAGATGTGTGGATTTATTTCTGGGATCTCTATTCCGTTCCATTGGTCTCTGTGTTTCTTTTTGTGCAAGTACCATGTTGTTTTGGTTACTATAACTCTGTAGTATTATATAATTCAAAGTCAGGTAATGTGATTCCTTCAGTTTTATTCTTTTTGCTCAGGATGGCTTTGGCTATTCTGGGTTTTTGTGATTCCATATAAATTTTAGGATTATTTTTTCTATTTCTGTGAAAAATGTCATAGGTATTTTGATGGGGATCACACTGAATCTGTAGATTGCTTTGGATAGTATAGACATTTTAACAATATTGATTCTTCCAATCTATGAGCACGGAATATCTTTCATTTGTTTTTGCAGCCTCTTCAACTTCTTTCATCAGTGTTTTATAGTTTTCATTATAGAGATCTTCCACTTCTTTCATTAAGTTTATTCCTAGGAATTCTATTTTATTTGTAGCTATTGTAAGTAGGATTACTTTCTTGGTTTATTTTTCAGGTTGTTTACTGTTGACATTAGAAATACTACTGACTTTTGTGTGTTGATTTTGTATCCTGTGACTTTACTAAATTTGATTATCAGTTCTAATAGTATTTGTGTGTGTGTGTGTGTAGTCTTTAGGTTTCTCTAGATATAAGATCATATTGTCTGCAAACAGAGATGATTTTAATTCTTCCTTTTCAATTTGGATGTGCTTTATTTCATTATCTTGTCTGATAGTTCTAGCTAGAACTTCCAGTACTATGTTGAATAACAGTGGTGAAAGTGTGCATCATTGTCTTGTTTCAGATCTTAGGGGAAAGGCTTTCAATTTTCCCCCATTCAATATGATACTAGCTGTGGGTCTGTCATATATGTGTTTTATCATGTTGAGATAAGTTCCTCCTAAACCCAGTTTTTTGAGAGTTTTTATTATGAAGGGATGTTGAATTTTATCGAATGCCTTTTCAGCATCAACTGAAATGATCATATGTTTTTTGTCCTTCATTCTGTTGATATGATGTATCACATGATAGATTTGTGTATGTTGCACCATCCTTGGATTCCTGGGATGAGTCCCACTTGATCATGATGAATAATCTTTTCAATGTGTTACTGAATTTGGTTTGCTAGTATTTTCTCAAGGATTTTTGCATCTATGTTCATCAGAGATATTGGCTTACAGTTTTCTTTTGTTGTTGTTGCGTCTTTTTCTGGCTTTCATATCAGGTGATATAGGTCCCATAGAATGAGTTGGGGAGTATTCTTTCCTCCTCGATGTTTTGGAGTAGTTTAAGTAGGATTGGTGTTAGTTTTTCTTGAAATGCTTGGTAGACTTTAGCAGTGAAGCCATCAGATCTTGGGCTTTTCTTTGATGGGAGAATTTTTATTACTGCTTCTATTTCATTACTATTTTTTGGCTTATTCAGGTTTTGGATTTCTTCCTGGTTGAATCTAGGTAGGTTGTATGTGTCTAGAAATTTATCTGTGTGTTCTAGGTTTTCTGATTTATTGGTATATAGTTGCTCATAGTAGTCTCTAAGGATCCCTTGGATTTCCACAGTATCAGTTGTAATGTCTCCTTTTTCATCTCTGATTTTATATATTTGGGTCTTCTCTGTTTTTTTCTTAGTTACCTGGCTAAAGGTTTGTCAATTTTGTTTATCTTTTCAAAAAACTAACGTTTGGTTTCATTGATCTTTTGTATTTTTTTTGTTTGTTTCAAATTTTATTTATTTCTTCTCTGATCTTTATTATTTCTTTTCTTCAACTGATTTTGGGTTTGTTTGGTCTTGTTTTTCTAGCTATTTGAGATACATCAAAGAGGTTGTTTATTTGAAGCTTTTCTGCTTTTTTGATGTAAGCACTTATTGTTATAAACTTTCCTTTTATTACTGCTTTTGCTATATCCCATAGGTTTTGATATGTTGTGTTTTCATTTTCATTTGTTTCCAGAAATTTTTTGATTTCCTTCTTAATCTCTTCATTGACCCACTGGTCATTCAGGAGCATATTGTTTAATTTCTATATGTTTGTATATTTTCTGATGTTCCATCTTGTTATTGATTTCTAGCTTTATTCTACTGTGGTCAGAGAAAATACTTGGTATGATTTCAATTTTTTTGAATTTTTTGAGACTTATTTTGTAGCCTAACATATGGTCTGTCCTTGAGAATGATCCATGAACAGAGGAGAACATGAATTCTGCAGCTGTTGGGTGAAATGTTCTGTAAATCTCTATTAGGTCCATCTGGTCAGTAGTGTAGATTAAGTCCAATGTTTCTTTGTTGACTTTCTGTCTGGATAATCTGTCCAATGCTGAAAGTGGAGTGTTGAGGTCGCCAATGATTATTGTGTTGGGGTCTATCTCTTTGTTTAGTTCTGATAATATTTGCTTTATATATCTGGGTGCTCCAGTGTTGGGTACCTATATATTTAGCATTGCTATATCCTCTTGCCCTTCAGCCCTTTATCATTATATAATGGCCTTCTTTGTCTCTTGTTATAGTTTTTTCTTGAAATCTATTTTATTTGATAGAAGTATAGCTACTCCTGTTCTTTTTCGGTTTCCATTAGCATGGAATGTATTTTTCCATCCATTTATTTTCAGTCTATATGTATCTTTATAGGTGAACTGAGTTTCTTACAGACAACTTATAGTTTTCTCTTGTTTTTTTATTCATTCAGCCACTCCATGTCTTTTGATTAAAGAGTTTAGTCCATTCACATTCAATGTTATTATTGATAGGTAAGGACTTACTACTGCCATATGGTTATTTGACTTCTGGTTATTTTGTCAACCTCTCTTTCTTATTTCCCTTCCTGTTTTCCTTTGTTGAAAGTAATTTTCTAGGTAGTGTGTTTTAATTTCTTTTTTTTCTTTTTTCTGTGTCTGTTGCAGGTTTTTTTATTTGAGGTTACCATGAGGCTTGCAAAAAAATTTATGTGCATTGAAACATCACATTGTATCCCATAAGTAGATACAATTATTATTTGTCAATTAAAAACAAAACTTTTTAAAAGTTTTTAAAGGCACATATATTACTTCAGAGAACAAGCCTGTTATTTAAAGAAAAAAAGAAATAAAATTTTTTAAAAAGCATATATTTTATTATACCAAAAAATTTTAATATTCTTATAATGTATTTTCAATGTAATTGTTTTCCTCCGTATTTTATTTTGTGCATCGAGAAACATTATTCTGAGGAGATCATAGGTTTATCCAGATTCCAAAGGAGTCTATGATACCAAAAAAATTTCAAACTCCTGATTTAGTGCATTAGCACAGCACAGAGGTTGAAGTCAAGAGTTCAGCAGCCAGACTTCCTGGTTTAGTCCACGTCTATCCCTTAGTCAGTATGTGACCTTGGGCAAATTACTTAGCCTCCCCAGAGCCTTACCTACTTATTTGTCAGACAGAGATAATGATGATAATAGTATAATATTAATAGTACTTACCTTATGAGACTGTTTATGAATTTTAAGTGAAAAATGAGTTAATATATACGTAAGTGCTCAGAACAGTACCTGATGCACAATATGCACAATAATGCTTAATAAACACTAGCGAGGTTTATGTTTCTATGGGAAAGGGAAGTGAGGCCCAGAAGGGAGATGTGTCAGATGAGAGATGGATGTGAAAGCACTTCATCAACTGTGACATACTCTACAAATGACAGTTACTGTGCTTGGCTCGACTGAGTTATCACAGTCAAAGCTCTCGTGGCTGTGCTAGGTCTCGGTGCAGATCAAGGAGAGGGAACAATGTGATCCCCTGTCGAATTCATGACTCTAGCCCTGGGTGACGTGTGTGTGGATGGGAGCTCTTCAAATGCGGGCCATGGAGAAACTTTCAGCAGAAAGTTCTCTCCAGCACAGGTTAGTGTGGGGTGTAGGATACAGTGATGGAAGCTGGGGACCAAGAGAAACTAAATACCTGGCCTATGTCCCACTGCTGGTCAATAGTGGGTCCAGGCCTAGAACCTAGGACTCTTCATTCTTAGTTCAGTGGTCTGCCCACAACACTACGGCAGGAACCACAAGCCCAGCCATCCCCAGGAGCCTAGCAGGACAGGTAAATGAGCAGAGCAGGCCAGGAGGAAGACAATGGGGAGGGCAGGGACTGTGGGGCAGTAGCAGACACTCACCCCATTAAAGGGAGTCAGGCACAACTCAGCTCTGCAGACTGTGGCCCCACAGGAATGCAGCGTCTGTGACTCCCAAGACAAGTCTGACTTCCTAAGAAAAACTGGAAATCCAGACTTGGGAGATTCCCAGATTTTAGAGCCCTGCACATGCCAAGTAAATACACAGCTGCAGAGCAGATCTGGCCTGTCACCACCAGTCAGTTCATCCTGATCCGAGGGCTGTCCGGGCTTACCGTAGCAGATAGTGCAGCGAGCCATGCGCTCCACATCCTGCTGGTGCTCCGTCTGCCAGGTGAACAAGTGAAATCTGCTGTCCTCCATCTGATTCAAATACATACACACACACATTTATGATTAGCTGGATTTGATTTCAGGCCATGTTTTTCATGGTTTTTTTCAATTCAGATAAGAAAAACAGTAATATGAGATCTTAAAAGAATGTATAATTATGTAAATATATGTACAAATAGTTTGGCATTATATAGTACAGTTATTTATAGTCATTTAGTTCTCTAATTCTAACCTGGGCATTGGGCTGTCATTGGTGTGGGATCATGAAGTGTGGGTCTTCAGACCCCCAACATGTGTAAAACTCAGCCAGTGTCATGTTGTTTTGGAATGGGGGTAAGGAGATAAGGGGTCAAGCATTTATAAATTCCATAATTCCTTATGAATTGTTCATAGGATGCAGGATGCGGTGTGGTGGGAGCTATTAACATGAAGGGCAGACTCTTCAAGGGGGTGGTCATTAGGTCATACACCATTAGAATAGAAAGAAGTAGACACCATGAGGGAGGCTCCTCTAGAATATTCCTGGTGTGCAGAGCTGGACATAGCACAACCAGAAGGTAAGAGTTAGGAGGAATCAGGGAAGGCTTTGCAGAGCTGGGAAATCTGTTTATCTCCTTCACTTAGCCTTTCCAATTATGATTCATTTAATCACTGATAATGAGGCTTAAAAGCAAAATATTAATAATACTAATAAATCCAACAAGGTCCGTGGGACAGCTAGTTGTATGATCAACAAACCCATTTCCTCTTCTTCCTAGGGCAGCAGCTGGACTACATTTCCCAGCCTCCATTGCAATTTTGATGCCACATGACTGGAGTCTAGCCAATGGGATGTAGGTAGAAGTGACATATGCAATTTCCAGTGTGTACAGTATACTCCATTGCTCCCTCTTCTCTTATCTGCCAGACAGATATAGAGGATCCAGAAAAAGGTTCTGAGGTCCTGGAGTATAATGGGGACACTGATAGAAGGAGCCCACATCCTGAAATAGCTGCATGCAGCAAAACATGCCTTCCCCCCAACACACATGCACATATATACACAAGGGCCCACATTCCCTTGTGACAGATGGCAGGCATAACCCTTTATTGTGCCAAGCCACTGAGACTTGGGTAGGAATGGGTTCACAGTTAACCTGCCTTGGCTGATACAGACTATTTGCAGCACTACTACCTTATGGTGAAACCACAAATGCTTTCAGACTATTTCTCTCAGGATTGAGGTGAAGTTTGCAAAGAGGTGGGTGTCTAAGCTTAGTCATGTCTATCCTTTTATTTACTCTCTGTCAAAGCATGCAGGACAGGGCCACACTGAGGGTCAGCTTCTCCTCCTTCATCTGTGTGGCCAGGAACAAGCAGGTTCTGGGTCCTCCTCTAGTTAGCAAGGTGCTGAGGATATGAAGATGCCATGTTAGCCCTCAGGATACAAACATGTCGTGGTCATCAAGGGTTACTTTGAAAAACAATTTTCTGTAACATATATTCATTACAGAGCTCTTCACTCTTTAGGTTTGGGACTGTATCATATCATCACAAACATTGTCTTTCAGAGTCAGCTAGTGGGGAAAGGACTATGAAGAGCAGAATGTTTGTTTATGCTAATGTAACACACACACAACGGAAACATGGGAACATTCCTAGGAGGAAGACAAAAAATTCCTGAGAAGAAAGGCAAAAAGCATCCTCTCTTGTTCCTCATATGGCAAAAAGCAACCTCAAATTATGTTTTTTCCTGACTTAGAAATTCAAATCAACCATACTGATTAAACAGCTACTACAGGAAAGTCTCAACAAGCCATGTGGAGACACAAAGATGACATGGCCACATCTTCAAAGAGCTTAAACCATATGTAGGAAGATAGATAAATGATTTTCAAATAAGAAAGAGCTCCAATAATATGTTTTAGGAATGCAGGAAGACAAGATCCATTTCCAGGGCAAGGGACAGAGGGGACCTGATAAAGATAATGGCATTGGGCACTTTTGAGAGAATGATAAGACATGTAACTGGCAAAGAAACAGGGAAATGCAATCCGGTGTGAAGGAACAGCATGTACAAAGGCCCAGAGGTGGACAGTGCTTATCTCTGGAATTTTGCTCAAAGTCCCTACTCCCCAAAGATTACAGAACACCCACCTCCAACGTGCAGCTACACAGCACGTCTCTTTTTTTTTTTTTTGAGACAGAGTTTCACTCTGTTGCCTGGGCTAGAGTGCTGTGGCATCAGCCTAGCTCACAGCAACCTCAAACTCCTGTGCTCCAGCAATCCTTCTGCCTCAGCCTTCCTAGTAGCTGGGACTACAGGCATGCGCCACCATGCCCGGCTAATTTTTTTTTCTATATATTTTTAGTTGGCCAATTAATTTCTTTCTATTTTTAGTAGAGATGGGGGTCTCGCTCTTGCTCAGCCTGGTCTCAAACTCCTGACTTTGAGTGATCCTCCTGCCTCGGCCTCCCAGAGTGCTAGGATTACAGGTGTGAGCCACCGCGCCCGGCCTACACAGCACGTCTGAAAGCCTAGAACTCTGTGCCACATGGAGGAAGCTGCATGAAGAGTGAGTGCAGAGTTCCAACATTCAACATTCATATCTACCTCACATGATCATCAGATCTGAGTATTAACCAAACCAAATGGGCCCAATTAATCACCAAGAGCTGAGAAAACAGTGTAGGCAGGGATATGACACATCACCAGCTTTACTGGAAATCACATGAGGCAATTTGGAAGGCTTCTGAATCCAAGATCCATGGCAATGTGTCAGGAGATATGAGGAGGCTGAGGTAACCCTAGGAGCAGCAATTTTACCCCAAGAGTTGTGAGGAAATGCTAAGTTAGCATACGTTATTTTTAAATCACAGGAGACATGGGTGAAGTATGTCATAAAGTGTAGATTTTTAAAATAGTCTGAAAAACTTCAAACAAATCCAAACATTCCTCCAAGTCTGCACAGATTTATACTCCTCTGTCTTACTGATGGTTCACGGGGAAAGTTCTGTGCAGCACTAAGAGATTAGGGTCAGGAACCTGGATCCTAGTCCTTGATCTGCCATAATTGGCTATGTGGCCTTAGATAAACCTCTGGCTTCAAATTCCTCAGCAACAATTTTAGGTAGGAGTCAATACTGCTTAGTTCTCTTCCTACTCCAACGTGGCCTTGTCCTTGGTTAATTACTGTCTTCTGTTATTGGCTTCTTGCTCAGGATGATGCGTCACCTTTTCTACTCTGAGCAGCTCAGAGCACATAACTCCTCCATCTGTTGTTCCACTCTTTAGAAAACTCCCAAATTCAACTTAATTTGAATAGCTATAGAACTTTCATCTTTTTTGAACTTTTCTTAGGAACAATAATTTTATGATCATGCTTAAAATTTGTACTGTTCTTGCAAAAAAAAATGGGAACAAGTACACAAAAACACAGTGGAAGTCCACAGGGAAACGATGATTCAGTATTGATTCATTTGTACCTACTTGTCACTATTAAACATGTAATTACGTTGACTTTGGACTTGCCAGCCTGGTCCTTGTCACTGATAAAGTAGACAAGATACTTCCTGAGAAAGTTCAAACAGAGAGATAGCGGAGGAGGCAAGCCCAGTGTGAAGAGAGGAGAAAAATGGCTGTACGGTTCCTACTGCAAACTCTCATCAGCACAGAGAAGGAAATACCAAAAGTGGAGTACCTTTAACATAACCCAAGAAATTGAGGCTGAAAGTTTTACTATAGTTTGAATCAGCACCTTTGGCAATTCCCTCAACCAGCTTCATTACTAAATGTCCAGCTGTAGTTTGTGGAGACTAGTTGTGTGCTAAAGACAGGAGTATATTGAGGGGAGAGGATATGGCATGGGAGGTTACATCAACATCCTCTCTTGTTTAATAGACAGAAAGACATTTTCCCAAGGAGTACAAGGATGACTCTCAAACCTCAGCACCCCAGTCGTAAAGAACTGTCCGTGATCCCTGACCTGGAGAGATCCATGGGGTTAATTCAATACATCAACTGTTGTACTGAGCTGCCAGAGGCCGTGGGACAATGTTCTTTCCTGGGACTGAGTTGGGGGAGGCTGTTGGCTTGGAAAGATGGGAGTCGAGGGGAAAAAGCAAATACTAGGGAGGAGGATTTGCCTTGGACAGAGGAAGAGCTAACTGGACCCTAACGGGAGAGTTAGAAACCATCTGGCATCAAGTTGAGGTAAAGGATTGGGAAACAAGGAAAGAAAACTAGGAAAAGTAGAGGGAAGGAGACAGGGAGAGAGTAGCTATGTAACCTGTGACTGACCCCAGGAGCTGGAGTCCAGTTTCAGCTCCTGCCAGTTGGCATGATCCCACCAAAGGCTGCCATGAAGCAACCGACTCCCCTTGGACTCCCCAGAAAACATTAGAGTGGGACTTGGGAACCAGACATAACAGAATGCAAATTCCAGGACTATGTAGCTTAGAACAAATCGCTTCACCTCCATCCCTCACTTATCTCATCTGGGAAATGTAGATTATCATTATTAACTTATAGGATAGCTATGAGGCTTAGATCAACACTGCTCAAACTTTAATGTTTATGCAAACCATCTGGGGATCTCGTTACAAATGCAGATCCTGACGATTATATCAGGGGCAGAGCTTGAAATTTAGCGTTTCTCACATCCTGGATGATGCTGCTGTTGCTGGTCTCTGGACCACGTTTTCAATAGTGAGGGGGTAAGATGATATGGCATGAAAGCATGTAGCATGGGAGCTGAAGCTTCATAGGCACTCACGAAATGGGAGATATCAGATTTAATAAATAGTTATGGGGCAAACAGCATTCCTAAGGACATCCAGAAGATGGTAATGGATGTACATTAAGTATACACATAGAAAGTGTCAGATGTCCCCTTAAACACTATCTCTTATAATTCTCACAACAAAATTATGAGTTTACCCCCACTTTACAGGGAATAAATTGAGGCCTCAATGTCAAATAACGTGCCCGAATTACATAAGGAACAAAGGCAGCATTTGGAGCCTCATTGCCTAAATCCTTCCCTTGGTGGCTGGTCCTGGCCTTAGAGCATTAACAATCTAATGCAGAACGCAGCAGCCATAGGCTTCAATGGCAGGTCATCTGCGGCTGCTGGAAGGGCCTGTCTGAGTAACACAATACTGCCTTTCTTCAAAAACGAATGTCCTCAGCTTGTGATACTCTGATGCTGATTGCTCTGATTTGATCAGTCCACAGTATATATGTGTATCAAAATATCATTTTGTACCCCATACATATATGCAATTATTGTTTATCAGTTAAAAATAAAATAAAACTAAAAATAAATATATTTATTTATTTATATTTATATTTATATTTATAAATAAATATATTGATTGTCTCAAAAAATAAAAATAAGAAAGAATATCCTACTGCAACTTTTCTGAATTCTGAAATTAAACCAAAATAAAAAATTATCCAAAACTGTCTTTGGCCTTCCTCTTAATATTTTCATCTTCTAAAAGTGATTTTTTTTCCCATGATAGACAGCACTCTATTCCATGGATACTTTATTTAAAGAGCAATACACAGGAATAAATACAGGGCCAGTTCACAGACATATCTCACTGTTATTGTAAAGATAAAATGCATAAATACAGGGAAAGAACTTGGAATTGTAAAGTATCTTCTTTTCCTGTTTTTGACCCTTGGACTCAAAATCCCATTATTAATGGGAATTCCAGACTTTGAGCAAGTTATTTAACTTCTCTGTGTCTCAGTTTCATCATCTGAAAAATTAGCTCATAATAATACTTATCTTGTCGAGCTGTTATAAGAATTAAATAAATCAATAAGATATTAGAACAGTGCCTGGATCAATAAATGTGAGCTATTTTCTTAGGCTTTATTTCAAGGGAACATGTGCTAGACTTTTTATGAAGAAAAATAAAATTTGAAACCTGGCACACAAATTGCATTTTCCCTATAATCCTCTGCTTTTTCACTTTAAAAAACGAATCTAATGAAGTCTTATGTTTTTGAGACATAAGGCAATTAGTTCTTATCAATGGGATTAGGCACAGATAGTCCAAATGCTATGATGCAGTTGTATTTAGGGCTGAGACAACTCAATGGATGGCTTTTAAAAAATCTTTTCGGTATGTACTACAGCCACCTCTGAGCGTGTTTAAATGGACTGAGACGTTAGGACATCTGTTTATATCATCATTTCAAGTTGAACAAACATCATTTTCCCAAAAGAATAATGTGGGTGTTGTTCTGAAGATTAAGATATAATAGAGGTGAAAGATGACCCAAAAAGCCCCACCTAAAATCAAAGAGAATCTTCAGGCAGGGAATTCAGAAGAAAACCCACAGGCTATTTCTACCCTCCTAACTGGATTCCTGTAAGGCTAAGGCACAGAGTAGGGGGAGGTTAAGGGCTCCAATATGCCCAATTGTGAAGAAATGAGGATTTTCTGTAAGGCCCTGAGAATGTCACTGTTGTTTTTATGGTTTTTCTCCTTACCAATGTCACCAGAAACGAGGTCATTCATTACATCTGAGCTGGCAGGCAACATTTAACATCCTTTCTAAACCATTAAATTTAAACAACACAAGAGTTGTCTCCCAACACCCTGCAGCAAGAGTATGTCCAAACAATGAAAAGGAGAGCAGACAGAAATGATAGAACTGGAGTACCAGTATATTCAAACCAGCAAGTTCTCACATACCACTACATCCTTTTACTTGGAACCTAAAGCAACTAACAGGGCAGGAACATCATGACAAAGGATCATCTGTATATCGGATCCAAGTACTGTCCGCTGCCCAGGATCCCCTCTCAGAGAGCAGCACTAATGATCACTGGAGGGGATGTAACAGCATCCTGGGAATCACTCTCCAAATGTTGAGGAAATGCCTTCCTGAGAAACAGATGGCTTGATAATTGCAGCTAGCAGCCTAGATAACAAGCAGTTGCTGCCCTCTCTCCATTTTCCAGCTGAGCAAAGTGAGATCCATAAAGGTGAAGACTTGTCCAAAGACACCTCGTTATTGATGGAAGAGCCAAATACAAAAGCTGCATCTCTAATTTAAATTCTTATACCCTGCCTCTATTAATCCATTCAAGAAATAATTGAGAATGCCCCTGCCTAGACATCCTGCTAGGCAACAGGGATGTTAACAGTGAACAAGGAACTCATCCTCCTCTGTATTTTAACTTTGTTTCTCAACCCAAGACACTTTGTCCATCCTTCCCAACAGTTTGCAAGCTGTCACAATTTTATCTATTGATTCTTAGAAGCATCTTCACAGCTGTGTCAACAAAATCTCTCACCTACCACTTCTGCTACACACTCAACCTTCAGAGAAAATTAAACAGTCTGGCACAGCTGAATTCATTAGCTATTAAGTTGAACCATGTGACAGTTCAATTTTTGCAGGTCAAAATGGTTAAATATTGGCAATTTCCCATGGTTCAACCTAACATTCATAAGCAGCCTAGAAAATCTTAGCAGAATCACCCTTCCTTTTAATAAATCATCCTAGATGGTCCATGAAAATGTGCTTCGTGGGTTTCAATTAGAAAATTAAAGTCTGGAGAATAGATAAATAAATAAATTGCAGTGTATACATACAATGTAATACTGCACAGGAATAACAAAGAACAAATTACCCATATACACAACATGATGAACAAGGAGAACAGACATTATCTTGATTGGAAAAAGCTAGATAGAAATGAGTGCATGCTGTATGACTCAATTTACGTGTAGGCTCAGAACAGGCAAAAACTATTTGATTGTGATAAAACTCAAAGAGCAGTTACCCTGGGGAGTGTATGACTGGGGAAAACTTATAAGATACTGAATATGTTCTGTATCTTGAACCACGTCTTGGTCACAGGGATTTAAACATATGGAAAAAGTCATCTATCTGTAATTCATTTATCTGTATACTTAAAACCACTACACTTTCTCAGCTTTGTTATATGGGTATGTATACTATATCCCAGTACAAAGAAAATTACAGTTTATGACCCCCAAGGATACAGTTTAGCACAGTGGTTAAAGCACAGGCTCTGAAGGCAGACAATATCAGTCTGCCACTATCTAGCTCTTATATTTGACCCTAGATGATACACTTAACCTCTCTAAGCCTTGCTTTTCTTATCCCTGAACTATAAATAAACAATAACACCTACCTTATAGGGTTTTGGGAATCATTAACTAAGAATGTTTACAAGGCACGTGGCACACAGGGTAGGCACAGAATGGCCAGTATTAGAAGTCACACTAGCAGTAGAGTCTACACTGAGACCCTCACTCCTTGCATACACATCAATTTCTGGGGAAATCTTCCTCTGAACAACTCTCACTCCACATGTGGTCCGTGGTGGAGAAGTAAGAACCAGCTGTTAACCCCCCAACCCCCTGCCCACTAGCGGATCCCTCTGTGTACCAGCAAGGCATCTGGGAGGTTGTGGTCTTCCGTGAAGGTGATGACTACAGGGATGATGTCCGCTGCACCAAGCTCCAGGGTAGCCAAGCTGATGGAAGCTGCACCAGAGGTCCAGCCTGCCTGGAAGAACACAGCCACCTTCCTCACGAGAAGGCCCGAGCGCACACGTTTGAACACGTGTCTCGCCACAAACGTCATGGTGGCCCCGAGGTTCCTGCGGCCAGAGGACCGTTCCAGGGGGATTTTCCTGACAGCTTCTAGGAGTGCACGCTTCCCCTTGTAGTCTGAGAAACGAACCAGGTAATCTATTTTGGTATTGTAGGAAACGATAGCCACACGGGCACCCGTTGGGCAGTTACTCTCACTTATTTCCATCTTCATCAACAGAGATAATAAAATGCCTCTCATCCGCTCAAAATCCAACTGGGAGACATCACTTGACATGTCCAAGGCAAAGACCACTTCAGTCGGGAACACAGGACATTTGGAAATACCTTGGTACAATGAATACACAGATTTAAGATTTTTCTGTAATGTCTCTAAACAGGTGAGGATTTAAGTAAATAAAAAGGAATACTATTTACCTTTTGCACAAGCTAGAAGGGAAGTTATTTTGGAGAGAAAAGAAAACATTGTTAGTTTATGTAAGCAGTGGCATCTTTTCCACATGTATGCTTCAGTATGAAAAACCATCTTTTCTGAGAAATTGAAGTATGGCCTTCTCAAACTCCTGCCTGAGCGTGGCAGAGACCACTACTTGTTCCCCAATATCCCTTCCCCCTTTTTCTATAGTAATAGAACCCCCAATTTCTGAGTAGGCACATGGCTGCTTGGAACAAACATTACATTTCCCAACAGAGTAGCCATTTTACTAAGTTCTGGGAGATAGAACAAGAAACATGGAAGATGTAACTTCAAAAAAGTATTCCCCTCCTCTCCCTTCCTTTCCCTGCCGGCTGCCATGTAGACATGATGGCTGAAGCTTGATAAAGTTCTTAGGTCATGAGGTGATTTGGGGAATAGAGCACCCACACACACACTCAATGGCAGAACAAGAAAATAAAAAGAGATTGCATCCCCAAACACCCAGGGCCTCAAATCAACCTGGACTGACTACTTCCAAGCTTTGCTTGGGGAAATACATTTGTACCACTGTTATTGAGGATTTAGGTCACATTCAACTGAACTTAAATCTAACTAATACATTGAACTATGCTGAAATTGTGTAATATATATTTCATATATATAATGGATGTATGAACATACATAAAATTATATATGTTCATTATAAATTATATATAAGTGTGTGTACACAAGTAATATATTTTTATGGAAAATAATAGAAAAACAAAAAATTAAAATTATCCTTAATTTATCATGTATATTTACATATACAGATATATTTATAATTTTTTTCATGTTATATTATAAAATTTGGAGCCTAGGATATATTCTATTCTTAATCTTTTCACTTAGCATATGATGATTTTTTGCCATCAATAAATTTAGAGCAATATCATCTATTCTATTACATTTCAACCAATATCCCTTTGTGATGAGCATACTTGTACAAGTATCTGTGCATATTTGTCTAATTAGAGCCCGAAATAAATCTCCACAATTATGGATTTTTATATACATAGTGCAGTTGCTCTTCAGAATAGCTGTACCGGTTTACACTCCCATCAGCATGTGTGCTCTTACACATTTCCCAATTTTGATAGGGATTTTTCTGTCACTTTGGAAATATTTTCAATATGAGAAACAGAAAGAGTATCCCGTTATTTTAACTTGCATCCTCTGACTTCTTGTAAGGTTGAACATTTTCAGAAGTTTATCGTTCATTTGTATTTTTTCTTTTCTGAATCCCCCATTCAAGTCGTTTGCCCATTTTCAATTGAAAAGATTTGTCTTTTATATTTAGGTTTAGCTATTATGAAACATCTGTATGGGTAGGTAAAAATGATTGAGTGGCAGCCAGTTTTCATGTTTTGACATGATGCAGTGAGGAAGTTAAGTCCTTTGCTTGCGTCTGTTGCTCATATTGCAAATGTTTTTCCCTTTTTCTGTTTGCTTTTGACTTCATGGTGCCCCTCAATGTAAAGGGACTTTAATTTTTTATATGGTCAACTCTGATACTTTTTTCCTTTTTGGTCACACTGATGGTATTATTCTTTATGATTTCTATGAAAAAAAAAAGGATTCCAGAATCTCCCTGAAGAGCCACTGGATGGGAACAGACAGAACATGGAAAGGTTAGGGTAATAATGGGAGGATGATTGTAGAGAAAACCCAAAGGTCCAAACTAAACAATTTGCCAAGTCAGCATTCTCACCCTTCCACCAGTGAATGGAGAAATGTATGTATTGTAAGATGCAAATATCCTGGAATGCATTGAAGACAGTAAATAAATTCCAATCTAAGAGTGTGACAAAACATTACTTAAGATTTGATGATTCATAATTCCATTTTTAAAACATCAGTGTACCCTTATAACCCTGATTCAAGCATGATAAAATTGGGACATGTAACCAAAAACATTTGTACCCCTATAATATTTTGAAATACAAAAATAAAACACATTTTAAAAATAAAAAACATAAATGTAAATAAAATAGGACACATATCGTTTCGAAGGCTCACCTTGGTCCCTCTTGTTTAAATGTATGACATAAAAAAAAAGGTCCTATTTGTTTTGTGTTAAGAAGCAGCAAGATTCAGACATGCAGGTGTGCAATGATCATTACACTTCATGGGACACAACACTGTTGGGTGGAATTTTTCTTCATTGTTGAGATGGCACGCCTTTCAAACCACTTCATTTCTGAGGTCACACTGGGAAAGATTACTTACCTAGGAAGGGGCTGAACCCAACACATTCATTTACAAGAGCCTTTCACAATGGACAAGGCACCCCCCAGACTCAGTCAAATCCTCAGGTGAATTACACCCCAGTCCCTGATCCATCCCCACTCCATGCCATTAGCTCCTTCTGAGCTTTCCCAAACAACTTACGGCAGTTTTCTCGCGTGAAATAAACAATTTCGCAAGGCTGTTAGAAAGATGAAAAAAGACAGGGAAAAGGAAAAAGTATTTAATTTGAAGTATATTTGTCTTCACCTTTGTGACTTAGAAATGTCATATGAATGTTACCAGTACCTATCTGAAGCTCTTTTTTTTTAATTTTTTTTTTAAATTTCAGCATATTATGGGGGTACAAATTTTAAGGTTTCAAATAATGCCCTTGCCCCCCTCCCCCCACAAGTCTGAGCTTCAAGTGTGACCATCCCCCAGACGGTGCACATCTCACTCATTATGTATGTATATACCCGCCCCCTCCCGCCTCCCACCCGCCCAATACTTTTTGAAGTTTTCTTTAGATACTTATATATTTTAAACACCTTTTTTACTACTTCAAACTTATTAAGCTTAGTTGTT